>JAQFXY010000586.1:0-22285 GCA_034693865.1 Ceratophysella sigillata | reverse complement strand
TACATCCAGACATCCATACATACATCCAGACATCCATACATACATCCATACAAAGTAACGATTTTATGTAAATGGATAGCTATTTAGTTAAGTCTATAAATTGCTAAAGTTGTAATACCTACTCTAAATTAACTGATGTGAAATACAGATTAATAATTGACTAATCAAAAATCAATCATCAAGCTGTGGAAGTGGCAAGCGAATAATATGGTCGTCATTTAATTAATTTTGGCCTTAATCGCCTGGACATGCAGAAACTTCTCCAAACGCCCGAACTTTCGCTTAATAAGTATTTTTGTAAAATCATGCGACAACTGAGAGGTGGTGGTGCTGCGCTTCGCTGCATACAGACTTTAATTTTTGCGCTATTTTCATTTTCTTGTTATTGTCAACTGGAAAATGTATGATTTTGCACATTGAATCTCAAGGATTTTAATAAGAGCAAAAGAAATTAGTAGTCAACTGGTTGAGCTACACAGATGAGCGCTTTGAGCAGGTATGGGCTCCCAGTACCAACTGTGGAAGAAAACGAAAAAAGCGGGGATAAGGGCATAATGTCCTACTAATAAGAAACCTGACTCTCGCTCTAGTTGCTAACAAAAAGAGCCAAAGAATAAATCATTACAAGGAAAATGGTTTGTGCACGCAGGGTATTTCCGTTTTAAGATTTGAAGCAGAATGTGAGTGCAGCGAGTACAAGTAGAATAACTTTTGTGAACATTCAAGAAGATGACCAGACACAAAGCTCAATTTTTTTTTGTAAAAACAACAAAATGGGATCTTTGGCGGATATGTATGAACTACCTCCAGTCGGACTAAGGTCCTTCTGGTCTGGAAAGGATGCTGGGAAATGAAATACGATTTCTCCTCGTGTCACCAATAATAACATGCCGCTCTCTATTTATTTGAGTTGTGATATGAGAAGAAGTGCTTTCACTTCCACTTTTTTCCATATTGCTCACAAAACAAAAATTGGCCTGATCAATCTCTGAAGAAGGATGCTTTTTGGGAGATCTGGTTTTTTGGCTGGAATGGAGTAGAAGCAGAGCCAAGTCACAAGAGGAGCAAAAGAATGGAACTGCAAAGTATGACAAAGCACTCAGGAAGGAAGAGATGACCAATGAAAACTCTCCTAGCTCTTCCCACCAAATCTTCAGACAGACGAATTTGTCAACTTTGACACGGGCCATATGTAAGAGGACCGAAGGCGGGCTATGTCGAAGCATTTGGAGACGAAGCATGGCTCACATTCACACATTAACCATTTGGTACGGCTCACTTTTCATGGCTCACTTTGGCTACCGGATTATTCTAAGGCTTTGAAAAGTTTTAATTTGAAATCGGGAACCTATTTACTCCTAAATGACTAAAAACAGCTGTAAAGAATAAGCTATCGGCATATTTACCGAATTTTAGGAACAAATTCTTCATAAAAGTGAACTTTAATTGTCCAGCTCATGGATCTTTAGAGCATTAGAGCACTTGCTAGCTAGCTTGTGGCATTGAGCAGATGGAATGTCCACCCTAAAGTGCAAAGTACAATCTACGACAGTTGATTGTCCGCTGCCCGATCCTTTAAAAGGTAGTTCCATTCCCCGCCCATCACTTCCCATCTGTCTCGGCCAAAAGTAAAGGAGAAAGAGCGTGAAAGAGAAGATAAGTGTATGAGATGATTCGAGTCATTTTGATCTCAGAGATCGTCTCTTTTTTGCCCACAGGGCTCTTATGGGATCTTCTCCAAGTCAGGTGTTCTCAGTCTAATCAAACTCATGTATGGGCAGAATGAGACGATTGGCTTATGAAACTTTCTTTAAATGTATTATTTTGGAAATTAGTGTAACTCATTAAATCGGAGCTTTTTTGAAAATTGGGCAAAGTTGAAGAGTGGAAGATGGTGGTCTGGAGCTTCCGTGGACAGGTGTGAAGGGATTGTGGGGAAGGTGCATGCTGGACGTAAGCGGAGAGGAATGGTGATGGGACCTGGGATTCACTTTCTCCTGTCGTGGGTGACAAAAGCTTTTCAATTCAAGACCCTTGATCCTTCATCTCCTACACCGCCCTAATAATGCATTTGAGTGTGAAAGCAGAGAGCTTGGCCCAAGATCAGTCACTGATATTATCCAATATCAGATCCTCGTCTCATTTTTATAGAAATGGAAAATTGAATGATGGGATGGGAAAGTGCAGAATCACCTTCATCTGCTTCCTCCATTATTCTCATCTTCTCCACATCCAAACCCTTGTCTGCACATAACTATGTTACGGCTCGTTCGTTCCTAAACCAGGTTTCGTTAATACTGAATGTTTATAACCTGTTTTGGAAAATATCCCAAATGTTATAAATTATTTATATATTCCATCATCCATCTAAGTACTAATGTGTGTAATGTTCTTGCAGCCGGTAGACTAAGTTTGGGTAAAAACGTTCCATTTTAATTGTACCAGTTCACGGTGAATGCTTGTCAATAGAATTAGGGAATCAAATATTATTGAATGACATTTACTTTTTTCTTGTATTGACCAAAATAATATCCGGCGAGCCGGTCTATTGTCTAGACAAACGGTAGCATAAACGTTCGAATAGTTATAGTTAGAGCTACTTAATATTATTGTCTTGTATAATCATACGTCATGCCAATCCGTATCAGCATCAGCACTACCCACAAAACACTTCGGGGAAATCTGAACCTAAAATATTTTCCTAAAACGGTGATTTAGATTTGCGCAATCAGGATGGTTTAAAATTTTGGCTTATCCCTCAGAAACACCTAAGCTGAAATGACTCAACAATGGACTCGGTTTCACAAGGATTGGGCCTTAGAATTACACTGTAGATAAATGAGATGTTCATTTCGGCTCAGGTGGCAGACTGACTGCAGCTATGGGATGCCTATAATTTATCCGCATATAATGGGTCTCCATGCAGTAAGCAGTGGGTTGTACACGGGGATTTAAAATAAATATTGTTTCAGTGAATGAATGAAACTATGTATGTATGTACCTTTCTGTGAGAGTGGAAGTAGAGGACGCTGAATGGGAGTGAGACACACAAGTAGGTTTTGGACGAAGGAAGCCCATTGTGAGTCTGTATCCTAAAAAGCCGTGATCTCACAGAAGCGGGGAAAAGGACCTTAAAGACTCTGTTTATTTATGGATTCGATACATTTTTGGCCAATTTATTTCAGTTTTTACTTCTGTTCATTGAATTCTCACAATGGCGGAGTTGAAGAGCCTCCACAGCCGCTGCTCACCCGTTTCCTTCTCTTAAGACTCCAAGCTCGAGATCCCATTCATCTGATTTCTCTTTTCATGTGCTAATCAGAAGAAACCCGGCCTGTCTTCAGCCTTCCTGGCTCAACAAAGGACCAACTTTGTGGTTCCTACTTACGAACATTACCGAGACCCAGAAGACGCGTTGGGAATAGGAAACACAGATTTAAAAACCTCAAAATACAAAATTGTCTGCCATCTAGGAACACGATTTGTAGTTCATCTCTTTAAATTCAGGTTTTGCAGTGCATATTATAAATTCCAAGACGTGTTGTCAATTGCTCGTTTTGCATGGCATTAGATCATTTCACAGGTCACTGGCAAGCTCCATTGCAAAGTGAGGAGTTATTCCGTGGAAACATGTTTGGCATGTTGTTACACTCAACCTTACTAAGGTTTACTTCTACTTGTTCAAGATCATCCATGGAAATTCAATGGAAAATCCATTCAATACAGCTACGATTTCATCGAGTGCATCTTAAATTGAAGTACAATATACAGTTACAAATACTTTAAAGGTTGGTACTGCAGCGGTTTCACAACCAACGCAATGAGCTTAATGATCGTGCGCTCAGTTATTAGTATAAGAAGATGCACGATGCATAAAAATGCATATCCATTCCAGTTTGGCTCGTATTTACTTTCGCTTTTAAACAATTTCAGTGTACTTTCTAGCGTGAAGCTCTACATTTGGTAGATATGTAGTATGTACTTGGGTTGGGTATACTACATACAAATTATGTTTACGAACTCCAGTCTGACGTTGAGCTATGTATATGTTCATTGTATTTTAGTGTGCCTTATTTCTGTTCCCTCTGAATTCCAGAACCTCGCAGCATGAGTCTCACACGTTATAAAAATAAAACAAAGGAATTAAGGTAAGAAGGGGGTTTGTGGCTTTAGACCATAAATGTAGTCTTATGACATTGTCCTTACTGTGTGGCACATTTTGATGCAAAACAGTTTATATTGATGCGACTTGTTTTAAGCTTGGCACATTCCCTTGCTGGGCCATGCTTTATATTTATCAACGCGCCAATTCGGCATTTTACACATACCAACAAGTATAAAATGTGCGACGTACGTATGAAACTTTGTTTAAAAATTAATATGATAGAATGCATTAGCCACACCTAAATTAAATTGAAGATCTGGTATATGTAGAAGAGCAAAGGCATTTATACAAAAAAAAAAAAAAAGTTTAACGAGCTATGTCATCTAGTCGATGCAGGCTTAACATTAAAAATATAAAATCGGTTTAATCGATTTCTACGAATATGAATACCAACATACAGGAAGGTACCAAACCCAATAGAATCACGCCAAATTGTACGCTGATGATTACGTGGGTTTAGACGGTACATAGCTGCCGAATACAGGCTTTTTTACAAGTATGGCTACAAGTATAGCAATTTTTAAACAAGTAATAATGCTTGGAAGAAGTGCATTTGGAAGACTGTGCTCATGAGCTGAGGTGTAGAACAGAGTTATGTAAATGGGATAGGGCCTGGAGTGCGGAGATAAATAAACGTATGTCCGGAATCCGTCTGTCTGTCCCTGCATATGCAATGCATGCGGTAGGTTAAAAAATGAGAGACAATACAAGCAGAGCTTATACGCACGTAGCAATGTGTTTCTCGTTAACCTTTCCATGGTGGCCCCATTTGCTGGGAATTACTTCCCATCATCGTCTTTCGGGACGGAGTCGGATTCCAGAAACGGAGTTCAAGTTCCGTTCTACACCGAGTATGTTCTAACCATTTCAAAATATACTGTCGAGACTGGCTTATAAATAAGTCATTCAAAAATCCTCTCTTTACGCCTCTCAACTCTTTTGTGCAGCTCTGGCTCGATTCACAAAACTCAAGATTCTCAACCCGCCTTTTGTCAATGAAAATGAAAGCTCGTTCCAAACATGACGCGTAACCTGGGAACTGTATATTTGCATCCATTGTTGCTACAGCCAAGGCTAGGAAATTAGCTTCCCAATAGCTGTAATTCGCATATTGTATTTTAATTATTTACATCAAATGTGACATGCAACTCTCCGCATCACAAGCAAAATACAGAATTGAATTATTGGAAATATTTTAAGCCTGTTTCGTCTCCAAGATTTTTATTCAAAGACTTTACTCATAGTTTGCATACAAATACCACAAGCCTGGACGTAATCCCAGACCCTTCAGGACTAGGTACGTCCCCGTCGTTGCAAAGGAGCAGGGCGTTGAATGAGGCAGGACGGAACGGATGAACACCTTCTGTCCAGAGTCATTCCAGATGTCACATGTGTGTGACCCATGTGTAACTAAGGTATGTACATATATCGTGTGTACCCGCCTATTCTTATGTATAAATATTTGGTGTTATGTTAGTCACACTTTTCCAGGGTTAAGGGCAGGTTGAGTTTTTAAGTCAAGCACAGGCAAAAGATGTTAGCAATTAAACCATAAACCATTGCCTTGATACTACGCGAATTAATACCTACGTTTAAATAATTTTAATTTGCTTGGAAATGGTTTCGTAAGGGTCAGGTGTAAATCTGAGCTGTTAATGTACTATACGGCTTGGATGAGGTCAATTACTGGTCGAAGCTCCTCACAGTGGATGTGGACAGGAGCGGCTCTTATCCATCAATCCCTTCACCAATTCGTTAATCAGGGATTGAAATTAATGATGTGTTGGGCTGGAAAAGAAGAATTGAGAGCGTCTGTCTGTTCTGAACCCATGTTCTGTATAGGAAAAAAGCGAGTATTTTGCTGAGGAAAGATAAATCTTGGAAGGTGTCACTCAAAAGGCAGGGCAAGTCGGGTATGTGCGGAAGCGTCCCTTGACACAATGGCCAAAATGTAGATTGATGAGTTTTGGGCTGGAGATGGTCTCGGCTCCGCACAACGCTCCGCCAGAGATAATAAAGAAAACAAAGGGCTCAGTGTGTAAGAGCGATAATTGACTCTGTGCTCTTGAACAGCGCACCTTGGTGGCTCCAGATCCCAAGATCCACTCCTCGCTTGGGCTTAGGGTTAATGCTCCGCTCAAATTCATCATTTTCCCTCCTGCTCATCAGGCTTCATCTCCGTTCACACCGCTACAGTCGAATTACAATGTAGGCTAATGGAACTGAAGACACTACTCACAGCTCACCCAGCCCTTAATCCCTTTGTGTCGAGTGCATTGTGTTGAGCAGAGATTAAGGCCGGGACTGAAAAGGATTCGGGATTCAAGAAACCAATCAATAGCCTGTCTCCAGATCATCTTCAAACAGGCTCAGCAGGGGCTGAACGCTCAGCTCTTGTAGCACACAAGAATTGGAGCGAGCGGCTCAGTCAAAACCAGAACTTCGTTTGAACGGACCGGATGAAGCTTGTCCTCCATTTTTTATAATCCCTTCCTATTTCCCAACAACCATCTGGATTACATGAATATTTAAATTACAAAATACACCGTTATGTGAGAGAATACCTGGCCCTCCGTTCCTGTACAGGGTGGCTACACACATCTCGGAAAATCAACTTAAATAATTGACTTTACCGGTATTAGTCGAAGCTAAGATCAAGCTAAAAATAGTTGCAACAACCGTATATGCAAATTATAGTTATTCAGTTAGGGCATCATTAGCCTTGGTTCTTGCCAAAGATCTCCAAAGCTTGACACAAAATCAATAGCTTACTGATTATGTTTATCATGTCAATTGAACTCATTGTGATAATATGGATGCACGGTTTTGAAAAGAATCGTACTAATAAAAATATCTTAAATGGACAAGTGAATTATGTATGTAGCAATCCTCCCTGTATGTCACATAGGATAAAGAAAAGTCATGAAAGCTGAAGAAGGGTTCTTTTGCTGAATCGGGCCGAGAGGCTGAGACGTCAAACCCAACTGCCATCAGTGTCACTCCGTGGAGAGTCAAATGGGGTCAAAGGTGGTTGGGGATGAAGAGAGAATTTCTGAGGGTTCACCTTCCTTTCATTACTATGCACTACACGGGCTCTTCCGAGGTCTACACAGCCTCTTCTGCTACGAGTGACGGTGACTATACATATCGTATATAACCAATTCTACATTCGTCTGAATACATCATACCAGCAACTATCAATCCGAGCTTAGAGCTGCCCAGGCCGGGTTTCAACCCCCCGAAATACAAAGAATTACATTCTCAGCTTATTCGACAGAATAATTCAATTAAATGTACATTTAGGGTTCGGGTCAGTCGGGTCAGGTTAGTCAGGTCAATCAGGGCTCGATTAGGTTATTTTGGACAATATCTGCTGAAATATGTGCACTTAAATCCTAAATACGGGCGACCAGAATTTCCCCTCAAAATAGTGTGTTTCAGACCTATTTACTACTAAAATTCAGTACAAATCCATCATAGTTTGGATTTTGTGCATAACAATTTGTAATATTGGCATACCAAGCCACAGAATATTTGAAACCTCTCTCAAAACAACGATTTGAATTCGCTGCTACGTTCCTTCAAACTTGTATGAGAAAGAAAGATCAATTACGTATCCTACCTGTAGTTTTTGTATTATTTAGCTCTTATCGCAATGCCCGATCACTCCTTCCTCTAACAACCATTTCCTTCCCAATTAAAGTTGACAAATTATCATCAGCTTTGGGCTCCAAATGCAGGTTACACACTTGTAACTCAAAATAGAAATTTGTACGGGAGATCCAGATACGGAATATCTTAGTTCGTCACAATGGAAAACACGTTTAGTGCACAACTCGAGCATCAACATTATAATTGCTGTATGAAGGGACAAACTGTCTCTTTTTAGAGACGTAACTTGGATTATACACAGAACATACTGTTTGATAGATGCTTGTTGTAACGGGCCTGCATAAGTTTTGGTACGTAATCGGCTTTTATTTTATTGAGAATTGAATGCAGACACTGAATATTTGCATAAAACCATCCAACTTAGAAAATGCTATATTGATGTAGGGAAATTCTACGAGAATCCAGATGGGAAAGTGAGTATTATAACAATATAATGGATAAACCTGCAGTTCTCCAAATTACTAACATTGTACTTTGACGTATTTACTATCATTTTGAATAAGTAGTTGTGTTTTGCTCTGGCCAGAGTCCTTGCCAGATCCCAGATGCCCATTTGAGAGTGGAACAATGGGGGACTTGGACGGAGTAGATTGGATGGAATGTGTGAGAGATAGAACTGTCCATGTCAAAACAAAAGAGTTTAATGTAATAAAACGGATGAGTTTGATGATTTATTAGTGGACGGATTGGAGGGAGAGACAAGACATGGGTCATTTATTATTTCACTCCAGTATACAGGTACGCACAGTACAAGGAACAGGCTGATGGATTTATGTTACGGCTAAACTCTGAGCGTCGTTAAACGATTTTCATCTAATGGAAACCTGGACTTTTGTGTATATTTAAGTGAATGATTGGTTGTTCTGAAGAAGAGTCCAGCGCTGTTTCAGTTGAAGGATGATTCAAAATATTTCTAAATCAAATGAAACCAGGGTTTTAGGATCCAGCCTTAACACGTGAACTTACATGACACTATCCGGTCGGGAGTTAAAAATAAACTAGTGGCATGGCTTCCTTACACACCTTGCGTCTCCTACTCTGGTCATACTAGCTAATCCGTCCATCTGCGAGGCATATGCTTGGCTGAGATAATGCGGAGCCTGGAAGTTTCGTAACAATAGGAACATTAGCCCGAGTCTCTTCTCTCGGAGTGATGATGATGTTGGGGCTGGAGACGTCTTCAATTAATGGGCAGGTAGGGAATTCAAATACCAAACCAACTAATACACTCGCACGGCCAGGATCAGCAGACACAGGGCCGGAATAGCCGAATTTTCATGTACTTTTACACATTAGCACAAACTATACTATGTAGAATATAGCCACACTTTCAGAGCTCTCTTCATGTTCTGGAATGTTCGGCTATTATTTATTTGACGCTAAGCACACCATCAAAGAGACGCTATTATCCTGGCAAATTGTAGCTTAGCCTTAAGTCTAACATGAGAAATATCCTGAAATAACTGGCTAGGATCTAACATGAACTACTAGCCTAACCTTACCTGAAATAATTAGTTGTATATATCGGCCATCGAGCATACTCGAATGTAAAATCTACCACAGTTCAGATATCCTACACATAATTCTGAGATAACCGGCAAATACTTTAGTTTAGTCTAACTTGAAACTAACCCTTAAACTACCTGAAATCTTTCACAAAGGTTTTTCTAGCAGAATAGGCAAATCGTAAGACGGAAAAATTAAATATAATAGAATTAAGGCAAATAAAGTATACTGGTCATGGCCAAATGGTTCTGATATGCATTGTTCCATCTTTTCGGCCCTGTTGGGAGGACAATAATGAAATTATGACTCCTGCTGTAGGAGGGACGGAGAGGTAATAATAAAAATAATTACTAACATCCTTCTGAATATTACAGCACCGGGAGACAGTCGTCCTCGTAATGCATAAACGCTCATTTTCTTCATAAAAAATCCTTGTATCCCTGTCTCTTCTCTACCTCTCCGTGTAGATGTAAAAACGGAATATTCGAATCCATCTCTTCCCTTCAGTCGCTCATCCTGTCTTGTTCCTCAAGTCAGTTGTTGAGATGAATACATATAGTTGTACAGGGCGTTTCAAATTAGAATGCAATAATGCTTGGCTAGTGTCCGAAATTGGGACTTTGTACAAGTTCATCCGTTTCTGATGTCTCGGAACACCGGGATCTGCCTGCATACAATGGTGATCGTCATAGAATGAGCATACGTAGAATGCAAGTAACTTCTCAAACACCCTGTACAATGTACGAGCGGTATGTCCCACATCCCACATGTGCTTCTTATGACTTTGTACAGTAATCTCTAATCTCCTAACATTAGACAATAATTCATCTGTAGTCTCAGCTTCAGTGTAACCTGTACGACTAACGTCTCACTCTTCGCCTCATCCCTGTTCAGAATGTTTTCGTGTACTTGTTTAATTCCTTGGTGGTCCTGGAGTCATTAGACATTAGACATGCTGAATTCGTTAGGAGTTCCAGGCCCGGCTTGGCTGAGATGTGGAATATGAAATACATCATGTTTATACGACGATTAAGTGATGGCTACAAAATTGCTCTATTCATCTCCGCCTTTGTTAAGCTATTATTCAATTCTTAAAATTGAAAATTAATATTTACAAGACCGAGATTTTAACTTTGGTCAAATGAGTCCATTTTACTTATGGTATGGTCATTCGTGTTAGGTGTAATGCAAATACACATGGAGCGATGCCAGTATGTAGCATCTTGGTGATCATTCTGCGATGTTTATCATCCATAATATCTGTACTACAATGTCGGTGTCAGGAAGGGAGCAGAGAAAATTGTGACATACGATTCGTAGAGCAGGACGGAGGGCGTCAGAGTTCAAGACGACGGAGCCCCAGTAACTCAAGTGAACTAATGAAGATGATGAAAAAAAGGGTGTTTTGTCGGTAAATCCTGTGCTCAGAAACTCAGCTATAAATACGAAATACGAAGACGGATATTTCCTCCGCTTCGAAAAACATACCGGGTAGCAGAAAAGCACCTGCATATGTTACAGCTCAAATCTTTACAGCTTATTGTAGTTTACATACATTTTTTTAAGCGTTTTTTTTTTCAAATGTGTTTTGCGGTAAGCTTATTCATTGATTTCACAGTGTTTATTTTTAGCCAATTTGAATCCAACAGTTGAAGGAACATCATTACCAATACCCAAACCATCGCTGTGGCTATTTCCGTAGATGAGCAGTAGTTCTTAGCTGCCATGTCAGACAATCGATAAGCGATCAGTCTAATGTGATATGATGATTTATATAATATATTTAATTTTAGCTGCACATCTAAACGAACCACTTCAATTCGTTGTTTGATCTTGTCCTGTCTGCGGCTGTTTTGGATTACTAATATTTGAGGTCCAGAAACGACTTTCGCTTTCTCCTTGTAATTTCGAGAATAATCTTCAAGCACACTGCGTACTGTTACCAACACAAATTCTAAATTCCTCTTTGTAGCGACAACAGTTGAGGACTGAGACTCCGAACCGCCAGAATGTCACGTCAGCCCCGCTATCAAAGCTTTGACTCTATTATCATGAAGCAATTTGGTTGAATTCACCTCTTCATTGGATTTCAATTTCTCCCCAAAGGGAATGTCAGAGGCGAGGCAGCCACTGGCTTCCGCTCAACTATTTCCCTTTTTCTTTTCTTTCCGTCTTTAAAAAAATATCTTCACCATTTGAAGAGAGAACTTGCACGGCTGAGTGGCCCTCGTCGACGTCCCATATTTTGAACCAGAAGCGACTTATGCAACTTCTCTAGCTCGCTTCATCACGCATTAAAACTAGAACACGAGACAATAATTTCACGTAGAATTCAGTGCTACATACTTTTCTAATTGCAAGAAATAGCTAAATTTCCATGTCTATTTAGACATGACACATGACCCGTGAGTGAACTGGTTCTGAAGTTTAATGGGTATTCCCTATGTACTGTAGTGCTGTATCATCATGGGGTACGTAGAACAGGAAAGCTGTTGTGCTGCTGTACTAGCTTGTGCCTTTGGACGAACCATTGGTTCCTCAGAATAATACGGTGTGTATCAAAAGTATTTTTGCGGTCTCGAGTTGCCGTAGACGATTTTTTTCCGAACTAGTCAAAGTGAGCCCATGCCGAGGGAAAAGGACGGGGAAAGGCTGAGTGTTCAAAGGGAGACGGGGAAGGGTGTTTAGGCGATTAGACACGCTTGAGATGGACTGGAGCAGATATTACTTTCCATCTTCCTTATTATTATGAGCAATGTCATTTTTTAAAGGGAAAGAAAGAAAAAGTAATATCATCATCACCAGGACCAGAACCACACCCCGTTCTCTCGGCTGATCATCAGGAAGAATAATATGTGCCCGCTTCAGTAATTTCTCATCAAATACACTTTTTGCATATGAGAGTTTGAGAGAGGATAACTTAGTGGCAATTTCTTTGGGCGAATTTTCCAGGTGTAGCTCTTCCTACGTGCCGCCCATTACTTATTCTCCCAAACTACGCGCCTCACTGACTCTGACAATGATGAGAAGGAGAGCAGCACTGCGGCGGCTTGTACAGGGCTCCTCAGCCCTAGTGCCAACCAGCCCAACCACACTGGAATTTACAGAGAGACGAAGATGCCCAAGTTGGCTGTAGGCTGTTGAGCCTAATTCCCAGCCGAGATACGAGATTGGAGTTCATGAGCCCAACGTGGAAACTGAGAAGTGGTTTCGACATCGGAGGTTCGCACAATGAGTGAATTTTCCAGTTAGGCCAGCTGTCTGGCCTGTTTGCCCTGAGCAGCACAGTATATGAAGATGTGAGGGTATTGGGCGTAAGATGGGAAAAAGTCAAGTCTCAGTCATTTCAAGCGGAGAGTCTCTCAATGAGATTAAGAAAACGTTTCTTTTGTGAAGGGATGGAATGGGTGAAGACAATTCCTGTCAAGCGACGCACAGGGAAAAAGAAAGAGAATCAAATAAAATATTTTGACAGATCAAAGACGTCTTTCTAGCCGCTTTTTTCCTCTTCACTTCGGCTGAGCAGTTGCTTTCACGGCTTCGCTTCTCCCCGCAACAACCACTCGTCCTCAACCTAATGAATATTTCAAGGGGACATACTACTATATGCGACTGACTGGCTAGAGCTTGCCCTGTCTGAGCACTAACCTTGTACAAATGAAGAGAACATTTGAAAGTGAACGATATGGACACTTCATTGTGTACGTATCTTTTATTCGCCTATTTCACGTGCATTCAGTTAACTCGATTCAAAATCACATTTGGCTTTCTCTCATAAACTTAACAGGGGGATGTGTATTGGATCAGTAAGGCTTCCAGGCCATGACGGTTTGTAATGCAAACGTCTATACACCATCTTGTGTTTTGGGTAAATGAATTTTATGATTAGAGCTTCAGCTGAGTGGTCCTGATTGCGGGAAGCTGAATTGCCTCTTGGAAGCAAAACTACTTAGGATGAGTCCATCGGCGTTTTTGTAGGGGAAATTAGGATCTTCTTCATCTGCTAAGTTGCTTATAACTAGGCCTGTACAATTTGTTGGTCTGAAAAAATGAGCTGGTTTAAATAAATGGATTTTTGGTGTTTCTGGCGCTTACCGAAATGGAGAATTAAGTGAGTCAGTTGGTTTTTGAGTCAGTCTCTCTCCGAACCCGTTCTCAGTTGTCGAGAGGTGTTGAGAGAGCGGTCGAGGCAGGCGGACAGAACCCAAGTGAGAAATGGGAACAGCTGTAACAACAAAAATATAGGATTTTTGAGGGGAAACTCACCAAATTACGCACAAAAATGTAAGTGTAGGGAATAAAAGAACTTGATTCTTCAAGTTCAACTCCAGCTTGACACTTGGAGAGCCTTGCACTCCAACTCAACAATTAACTCACGTATTTATTCATTCCCCCAAGAATCCAGCTGTTCTATATATGTATTTACTAGTGTATGCATGCATGTGCGACTGTTATTTCAGCATGCGCTAAGTACCACAAAATCCCACAGAGATAAAGAAAGAGAGGGCCGACTTTAGTAGTATACTGGCGCCGGTAGGTTGTAATGCCCTCTATGACTGCCGTACCAGAAGCGTATGAAAAAAATCTCTGTACGGGACCGCTAGATGTAATGCTACATGTTAATGTACATGTACACTTTGGATGCAGTACATTCTGTACTGCCTAAGGCGATGCCTTTAGCAAAGCTACTAGGGCGACGTTCAACGGAGCCGTACTCCAGGCATGCCTTTTTGATCCTTTTCAACAGGTACCTCACTACACAGGCTGCCGCACTTCTCTACAACACATAACACCCACAGTAGGCCATCTCTTTCTTTATATCTGTGAGTAGGACTCCAGGTATTGGGAAACATCGGCATCCAGCTCCACTGCCTGAGGATATGGACAATAAAACGTGTATACATATTTCTAGTTTCTAGATGATTAAAAAATAAACTTCAAGATGCTATACATGATTTGTCCCTGTGTCGCCAGAGATCAAGACGGCCTTCTACATTCCCAAATAATCCAATAAACTCCGCCTTCATTTCAGCCTGCTTTTGGGATTATCAATAGTGCTTCTTATCTCCGGCTCTCCGGAGGGGAGGGGAGAGCTTTCCGGAGAACTAATACAATTGCATGAATTTCACTATATAACATGATTATGGTTGAACCAAGTGAGCTGTTTTGAAATAAAATGCGAAATGAGAAAGAGCTCTCCGCTCCAGCAACGGGTGGAGAGCTCTCCAGGCTCTCCGCTCCGACCATGGAGAGCTCTCGGGAGAGTTGTTCATGCAGCAATTTTGCTCTCCGGAGAGCTCTCCTCTCCGCTCCGGGCCTGAAGCCGGAGATAAGAAGCACTAATGCTGAACTTTGGACTTTCCTCTCTGTGCCTTCTTCGAAGTTTCGAAGGAGCATATTTGGTGGCCAAGCACAGCTCGGTTGGCTTAGATGATGTACTCGTAAGCCTGAATTTGCTCGGGCACCAGTGAGTCCGACCTTGACCGGACCAGTTCCTCATTTGTCCATAAAAGTCAAAAAGGTAACTGCGGAGTCGTAGTAATCAATCCACTGAGCAAAAACTACTTGTGAGGCCAACTGAGAAAACGGTTGAAGTAAAGGAACTAGACCCACCATACATTAAGGTCAAGAGTTTCACTTTATTCAGGTTAGGTTAGGTTTGCCGAAACACCCGCACAGGACTTTTATAAACTGTTGTTAGGTTAGGTTAGGTTTGTCGACACGACATGCCCGGACAGGTGGGTTATTCTTGATTTCTGATTACGAGGGGTCAAACGGATGGTCAATGCTCAGCCAGGCAAAAGGACGATGAGGGGAATGGTTTTTAATTATGTCATCGATAAACACATTTACTTGTTATTGAGTGAGTACTTTGCAAGTTATTTATTACACGTTTTTTAAACTGCGAAACTACTTATCAAACAAGCCTCGTACGTTTCCAAGTCGAGTCTTGGTTCGGTTTGGTGCTCGATTATCCTACTCTGTTAATAATATACCTACATAAGAGTTTATTAGTTGTTACCGAAACAAACATTAAAATTCATTTTTCCAGAAACCAGGAGAACTAAGCAGGTGCCAGAAGAGGTTAACAAATCTTCATGCATCGACATGCATACATAGTACACGCTTCGTGGATATACCACGCAATGATTAAGTTCGTTATATTCTACGGATATTACTGGTTTCAAGGTGAAAATATGTTCGATCAGTTTTCAGTGAACATTGTATGTATAATGTACATGCAATATGCAATCCATGCATCTGTTTTTCATCTCTTAATTCGTAAACTGGTACTTGATCGTATCTTGTAAAAACAAAACAAAACAATGCCTAGACTAAACAGGTGTAATTATTGTCTAATAATTCTGTTCTAATTTCTTTGTCTTTCAGACGTCATAACATAAAAATACAAAAGCAGTCATATAAATGAAATCAAACGCTTCTTTCTTGTTACTAATTGATAATGGACTGATTAATAGTTTGGTAAATACTAAGAATTGAAATATGTACTAATAAATAATTTCATACCCGATCCAAATTCAGTCATTTTATACGTCAATCATTTATTCATAATTGTCTGTTTTATTAGTTTTGGTAAGTTGGTAACTTTGCAATTTAAGTACACACAACACAATAATAGTCTATCTTGGATGATATAAGTCTATTTATACATGATGCATTTATAAAACAAACCGTCGAGTAATCCACGATGATCCGCGTCAATAATGTGAACACTTCCCGGACAGCTACAGAGCAAGTAAACATTACCTGTATGTACTTAGTATAGTTAAATACATTTACTTTCTTCAAAGTATGCGTTTTTAAGTTATTTTTTTTGTACTAACAACTAAAATTCTACTATAATGATAATGACTAAATGATAACGAGAGAGATTATTTCCACAAAATCAAACAGGGAGGTTATTCTACATATTATAATACCTATAAACCATAGCATGCAATGCCAATTGTCGACTCTCAATCGTTGAAATCGTTAAATGAGTAAAATTGTGACTTCATTCCCTCCTTCACAAGAGAATTTCACTGTGCGACTTCAAAATACTTTGATGCTAGGATATTAGATATGATGCGTAATTGGATGGAATTTTATTCGAATTGACTTACTCGTGATTCGCAGAGCCAATTGAAATTCAGTTATCCTTTCCAGCCAATGTAGAATGGTTTGTAATACCGCAATTGGCTACACTCACTCCCTGCTTACAGTAAACCGAGCATTCGATTGTGAACACAGAATCCTTAAATTCAAGTATGAGTATCAGAATAAGCAAGAGATTTGGGATATAAATAAAACAAATATTCACAGTTCAGATCATAAAAATCTATTGTTTCAGAAACAACGAAAAACTCACGCGGATTGTTTTCTGAAATACACGCAATTAACTCGTAGCTTTGCCATTATTCCATCTGTTCCCTTTCCACTTAACATTTGAGATTAACTTTGAAAAAACTAAAAAAGGAGCAGTCAAGAAAACTTGTGAGGCATTCAGATTATCTTTAGGTAAACATTAATAAGAGAGTCTAACCTCGACAAAGTTCATACAAATACTGTACAAGTGAAAACTTATGGTAATTAAACTACTGAAATCATAACAAGTGTGAATACAGAATTGCCGGTTTGAGTTAATGCATTGAATATGTTCAATTTAGCTCAAGGCACATGGCTGTGTTTGATATTTATGTATATGACCTCTGGCCGGTTTTGTTTAATGTATATTTATAATTTATAATATGCACATGCTTAACCACATTCACACTGCTATTAATCTATAAATATGTTATTTCTTTCATATTCATATTTATGTGCGAAGCACGAACAGTAATGTATTATCTTCCATTACTCTGTGTAATAAATTAGACATTAAACCCTACTCCTACATTCAAACAGTATTTCAGGTTCGCGCCATTGCTCTGAGAATAAATGCTACGGGTTTTCGAGAAGGGTGCTTTCGACGTTGATACCTGTTTACTGTTTGCTGGATGAATTAATTTATAAGTACTGCACTTTGATACGACTTTGGCTTTGAAAATTGTTCGTTCACAAGAAGGATTCAACCAAGCTGGTCGCAACTGAGATATTAATCAGTTTTAGCAAAACACTTTCGGTTATATGATAGAAACGTTGAAACTTTCTATAGATTTCGGAATCCCTCACCTTGCAGTTGAGCTGAGACTAGGAAGCCATGACCATGTAACCCTGTACTTAAATTGACCGGCAGTCGGAAATCAAATTATGACGTTAGAAATCGAATTTGGAAAAAGCTCTGAACTGATTCCATTCAATATTGATGAAATAGAAACGTATTCTGGAGTAATAAACAGTTATGTATTATTAACTCTGTCTAATTAATTAGCTGCTCGATAACTCGGAGGCGTTTCGGTTGAATTGTCACCCTGTTGTACTTGATCTGGCCCTGAACCATTTCCTTCAGCCAGACTATTTGCATCGGGTCTAACGTGAATCTCAATCTGCTCTACACTATTTCCATTTACATCTCCATTATTGTTATCTTCAGCTAATAGTAGAGGTTCAATTGTTTCTTGTTCAGGTTCTCGTTCGTAGTGTCGGGTGGGACTTCGAGCTGCCTGAGAGTCCGCAGTCATAGGTTGTGCATGTGTGGTGGAGACAAGGTTGTCAGTTGAAGAATATGGAGGTGGCGGTAGCATTCTGTCAAATAAAGGGGCTTGAATTGTCTCACTGTATGGAGGTGGATTCATGCCTGGTCGGGCCACGAATTGAACTCCGTTGTTAATATTATACGCCACCATAAGACCGGAGGAATTGCAGAGATATGGTCCAACTATTGAAGAATAAGATTAATCATGAATTAGAATTAGGTTTTGCCATCTGGAGATCTGTAATCACAAACGAGTAGACGATGCTCTAATGCATAAATATGAGATGGGCTAGACATACAGACTAACACTGACTGGTATGGGTATGGATTAATATTTCACTTACAATACAAAATTCTAATGTAATTTAAAACTCACGCCGTTGTCAAAATGATCGCTTAATCCGATCTACCACTCCGACCGACTAAGCTCAATATGACTACTATTCATTCTTTAATTTGAATGTTAGTTGTTAGTTCATATTGATATTCATTGCAAATGGAACTTGACACCCAACAGACAAGTGTAACTTGCTGGATGACAAATCTCAAGACTATGTACTGTACACGTAAATATATTCATTGAACTATATACTCTGGATATTTACCTCGAGGCTGCATCAACATACTCGCCCATGTATCCTGGTCTTGACGAAGGGTAGGATAGCGGGCAAGTGCAGTACGTTTCAGATGTACTCTGCAGATGGCTATTACCAGTATAGTGATGATGAACATAAACGCCATTGCGCAACCTAAAAGACATTTATATACTCCTTTGAATCACACTCAAATAAACGGCAGTGGCCACAGAGTGTGGACAGTGGTGAAGAGTTCGAATCTATAATACTCGCCACGTGGACCGCTTTGCCTTAGCCGTGGATGACACATGACTCCATCATACTGAATTGACAAATACCTACAGAATGAATAATAATAATACTTACCTATAACAGTATAAATTGTCGTCTGCAGGAAACCCATATCGTTGTAGGGTTGCGGCTGGGTTGTATATTGGCTAACATCCAAGCTGAGTTGAACTGAAATTGCAAGGCAGAGAGCACAATAGAATCAACAAGTAAACACATTCCATGGAAAATTACAACCAATCCCATCGATTCGAAAATTAGTCACACGTCAGCTTACTTGATTGTAGTTGGAGACAACATTTGGGAGTAGTGCGTACGGTACAGTTTGCATCCAACTGGCGATCGCAACACCACTGTCCGCTAATACAGCGTCCATCGTCGCATCTGAGCTTTCCCTCACAAGGGTTCAACGTCTCTAAGCAACGGAAGCTCAAATCAAAAACGGACAGGCATCTCAACAAAATAAAGAGGTATGTAATCAAGAAATTATTATTACTGCATTGTACGGAACTTTCATCTGCACTGTCTCTGCAGTCACTCTTTCCATCACACAAAAATCGCCTGTGGATACATTCTCCAGTCGGGCAAGCGAAATTGGATTCACTACAAGCACCTTTCTCTATAGAACACAATAAATAGGTTTTAAAAAATGGCATACGAAAGATTAAATATATTTTACGTGGAATTTTTGCTCTTACTTGGTTTGACATGAACTTCAATATTATCTGAGTACGGAGGAGAATCACGAATACCTGCGAGGATAAATCAAAAATATATCAATCCATCTCTATTGGTGAGTATTACCCAGCAAAAGCTTAACAGCCAAAATCAGCCGAATTTTACCCCATATTTCTTCCGCTCGGCATGAATAAATTCCTGTGTCCGAATCACTTAAATTGAATACAATCAGTTGCAGCGAGTTCTTATCCTGGATGGTTTTAACTCGGTTATTGCTGCAAATAAGATGTTTCTGTGAAAATTATTTGCTTAAATAGCAGACATATAAAGTTCGTCAAATAATGGTAACCTTTTAGTTTCAAGTGAGTTTACTAGCCATGAGAGCTTGAAGACTTTGTCTGGAGCTTCATCCACTACCGCTGAGCCATTCTCAGAATCACGTTGTTGTATTCTGCATGTGAGATTCAATGTATCCTCAATTCTCTTTACTACCAAGTTTAAATTATTCCCTGGAGGCCGCATAATGTCCAACTCCCAGCTATTCTTCCTTACATTACGGATCGCTTGAGAGTGATCCGAATCACCGGTGTCATCCACGATTGCTCCCATGAGATCTATTAATTTTTATATAGCAAATGTAATGTAAATATCCATAACGCCAGAACAAGCAACAACGAAGGTTTTAATCTATGTACAACGTCCGAGGTCTGAGGAAGAAGAATATACAAGAATTACCATTTAGACAAATGCTGAAAACCAGAAAGATGACACTTGTTAGATACAATGGATTATGCATTTTCGGCTAGCAGCTCAGAAGCCCTGTTGAAAGAGAAACATTGGACTGAATTTATAACTTTAGGTTTAGCCAGGGTACATAGGAATAGGTTGTAAACATGATATCATATTTCTAAATGTACATAGTAGAACCTTACACAATAAGAATGATATGATGAGGAAGTTCCACGATCCACGAAAATAGAGAGCCAGAGATTCCAATTCCGAATCAGTTTGTTTGTAAGTCCTTCACTTTACTATACGAAAGAACAAAACACAAAATGTAAATTTATTACAGTAATAGCTAACCCCTAATAATGGCTAGCTAAATAGCTAGATGACGGATGCGAAGGACTCTTAACGGGCCAGGCTTAGATTTTTGTATCATATGTTCGACATTTGAATCAAGAAATAACCTGTAACCCATAAAATAAAAGGTACAAATATACATAGGAAATTGTTGATTGCATACAATTAACAGAAGCTATTGCAACTCAGTCAACCTATACAACACAATACTTGTTACTACACTGAAATATAATCCTACATTATAATACCACATTCAACAAATCGACTCTGATTTCCAGAGGGTTTTAGCTCATTTATGGGTTAGCTATTAAGTACAATAAGTATTGTCACTTGTATGACTTATACACGCTTCACAGCTTGCATTTGTACTTCTGAGTCTGAGTCAGAAGTTCTGACTTCGTTTCGCAGTGAATCTAACTTTACAGCTTTACAGTACTCGTAGCACCATGATTCCGCATCCAATTTAGTTGACTTTACTGACAACCGACATGTTTGAAATACGATTAAAACACAACATGACGCCTTGCAATTACTTACAAGTTAAACATATAACAAATATGGTATAGAACCTAATTACAAGTTGAGGTTGAATACTTACACCTTACAAACATGGTGAAGAAGCACATAAAAGCTCTGGTCCCTGTAGAAGCGTGATTTTAGCCAATCCGTCGTCACAGCCGGACAGTTGTTTAAATTGTTAATGAGAATGGCATGGTTAGTGTAATTGTTTAGGTTTAAGTTCTTAACTTCCTGAATCCCTTCTCCAAGAAGTACAAATGTAAACAAAACACCAAAGAATGGGTCAGTTTTGTTATTCGTATTGTGTTTCTGCAATGTACAGTCTGTATGTACACGTACGTATATCTTATACCTACTATTACCAATGTATTATTATTGTAGTGAAAATAAGTGAAAAGTGAAGCATTTATTCCTTCCCTCCTCGATCCAGATTTTGGACCCTGGTTAGGTAGTTCTAGTCTGCTATATATGTATGTATATGTACTATCCTATGCTATGCTATGGTGGTGGTGGTGTGGCCGCACCGGAATACACGCAGGTTTTTCAATGTTGTTGCTGGCTGGGTTTTTGGGTTACACTGAAGCCAAGTTGAGTCAGAAAAGTTCACATCTTCCTACCAGACGACAGGCTCTGCATCGCATGCATGTACGACACAGGCCCAAATATGTAAATATTCGGAAAAAACATACTTATTTACTTTTAAAAAATGTGTATTTGTTTTAATTTATGGACATTTTTTTTGCTAAAAACCTGAAACATTAAAAAAAAATTAGAAACGTCTCTTATAAGTCCTTAGAAAGGATAAACAGAAATTTTAGACTATTTCATTGGCAAATTAAAAAGTTATAAAATAAAAATAAAATACATATCCGAAGTCTTCTTATTGCTGAAAGAGAAAATCCTCGCCAGTCCACTACACCTTCTATGTATATAGCTTCGACTTCGACTTGAAATTCTAAGGACAACATCAGCAGTTATAGTTGCCTGATCAACTAGTGTTTTAAAAATAAATTATTTGGAGATATAACTACTAAAGACTAAAATTTTAGAATTTAACAATTTGGATGTTTTTTGCAGCAAAGTATTTTATTAGCCACTATATAATTACTATCGAATTTGACAAAATGAGTGTCCGTGTATGGGATAACTCAAGTAATTCAACAC
>JAQFXY010000585.1:0-22315 GCA_034693865.1 Ceratophysella sigillata | reverse complement strand
CGCGCTTGCTTGGCGAGATACGAGATGATTTGCGCTACTTATATCGTTGACCTTCGAGTACTCCCCATAACCACAGGTCGGAGTAGTGTGACCTAACCTTTATTTTCTCTGAATGGTTCCAGCAGCTCGCGTCGAGTAGTGTGCCGCAATTGATAGAAATGAGTTCATTCACACCTGCCTATTCCGCAACGAGCATCGAATCATCAGATACGTTCCAATCCTGTACGAGCCACGAAGAGATCTTCAATCAGTCGAGCCGACCCAGTTCTGGCTCAAGTCCATGGGGAAGTCCTCGACGACGGAGGCCGGTGAGGTCCGCTTCCGGTGAAGGCTTCACTGCGAACAATAGCACGAGTAGTAGAGAACAGTCAACGAGCCCTAAAGGACATTCCAGAAAAGCTAGATTCACGCAGGCACAGGTAACTAAGAACCTAAATCACTTCAAGCTTCCTTTCCTATTTATGTCTGGAAAGTCGCCAGCTTTTATTTCTGGTTAAACCTAGAAAAATATTGCGAAAAAATAATGGCGAAGAATCATTTACTTCAGCCAGAAACTGAAATTCCGCTGGAAATACTAGCTTGACAGGACGAAACTGTATTTAGAAATTCAAGCGTATAGATTAAGTAAATAAAGAAGTACAGTACAATAAGTCGCTTGGGATAGGACTTTCCACTATGCTATGAGCATTATACATAACCTAAAGACCGCCTTAAGAGAAGCCCATTGAACTTTCGGGAATGGCACTTTGGGGATTTGGAGATTGAGCTCATAATTCATTCGCTGACATTTGTCAACAGGTAGAATGACATTTGACGACGCTTTCTTGGCATCTCTGTTATATCTATATACATAGGTAGATACCTACCGGATATATACATATATATATACATATATACCGGAGAAAAGAGAGAATGCCAACTGGAATAGTTTTTTGGCATCAGTTCTTCTGTGTACCGAACCGTGTTAACATTTGTCAGATCATTAACCATTACTGCTCTAATGAAACTTCATTCCCGAAATGGTCACCCAAATTCTCGATATGCTTGAGAATAGACGCTTTAAGGCTCAATTTAGCTACATAGTTATGGTCAGCGTAGCAGGTTCAGGAATAATCCAGACAATTGTTATTGTTTCCAGCATGGTGTTCCACGTCAGCTCCCTTCCGCCCGTCTCTCCACACGCTCATCTCATGAATCCCTTCGTTCCAGCCGACGCCCAAGCTTTCTACCAACCAAAGGAATTGCTTCTGCAACGAAACTTATTAATCAACACTTATTCGGTAAGCAAACCCATCGATGAAATCTCATTATGGTCCGCCATTCCCATAACACTAGTTCCGTTTGAATGCATATCCGAAAAACGGTCGTCGCTAGGCTCATCTTACTCTCACTAAAGGAATTTCTAGGCTGATTTACGAAACAGGTTGCCCAAAGTAAATATGGTCTGTTCTGGTTTGAAAATTTATTACTAGTAGCAGTAGGATAGTCCTGTGACTTCGAATTCTTGCAAATATGATACTTAAATACCTACCATAACATTTTATTCTTGTTACATAATCCATTCTCACAGCGCTAATGCATATGCATACGCTTAACGCTATGTCAAGGCGTCTGTTTTAGACCAGAAGGTCTTATGGGATGCTCCTATCCGTCTATCTGTCCCGTTCTACTTTCATTTTATCAATCAATTCGACTAATCGGCTAACGGAAGGAATTCCCATGAAGCTATATAAACTGGTATTAGCTTTTTTTAAAAATATTTTTTAGAAAGTATTAAAAATACGGAAGCGTGTAAACTTTTTACTAAGTTGGCTGTATTTTTGAAAAAACCCGCCTGTTTGTGATTTTATTTCTCTACGGGTTCAGGTGAGCACACTCTACACGTTAACTGCAGCTAACTTGTAGTCCCGAGCTGCCGAATGCAGATTTTTCTGTGTTTTTTTCGACGTTACAAGTTAGACGAACGGACTACGTTACCGTATTGTTAACACCTAACCATAAAAATTCAAAGCATAAATGCCATATTTAATCTAATCTAACTCCAAATTAACACGACAGAACGTCGACAGTTTGTCGATCCAATTTTTTCGTATTCAATAAAAGATAGAAGAGGCTATTCTTATCGAATTAATCAAAGAACCGATTGGTTATAGTATAATTTACGATGAGCAATACCTATTACCCAGTCAATGTTTAACGTGAGTTTACTTGTGAAAACAGGAGCGAGCTCAAGACATAACGAGAACAGTACAAAGAAGCCCATACTAAAGAAAGAAGTTGCCTCTGAAATGGAAAGACTACTTGAGAATAAAAACGAGAAAAATGGTAAGAGATCCGAATCCTGAATTGTTTTAAGAAGAACGAGATGAAGTGGTGTGTTGTGGGAAGCGTGCTAAATATACTCTGTCCCGTTCTCAGATATGGACACGTTGGATCCAGCTGGTTCGAGCAGTAGCGGAGGTGCTGACCGAGGCGTGGTGCCCAGTTCATCGAGTGAGTGTTCGCCAGGCGGGTCCACGTGCACGATCATCAGCCGCCGACTCCCTAAGCCACTCACGCCCACAGTTCCAGGAGGAAGTCCGGCAGAGAACAACCTGACCTCATCTTGATTTCATTCCTCCCCATATTAAAAAAATAATATAAATAATAACATGCTCAACTTCCTTCCAAAATGAAACATTTTTAAGAAAAATTGCCGTCGAAATAACTTGCGCGCGTGGAAAGCTATGCGCGAAATAATCACAAAAACAACTCTTTTCCCTCCCCACCAAAAAATTCTTTTCTCTTCTTCTCTAAATCTAAAACCTTTAGCTCTAATGTACACACCTTTGCACAAAAAAAAGAAACACTGGTCAATTTGCGTCTAGATTTGGGCACACACTATTTACACACACTTTTTGCTTCTCGGCCTCGGAGATTTGGGCACACATTTTTAGGTATTGCATTATCCCTGCTGAGCAGTTGAGTTCCAGGCGATAAAATTATCTGAAAAATATGGCACATGTCATCGGCGCGTACAGCTAGACACTAGTGATTAGACGCATTAACTAGGCAAGCGCTCCTACCCAATCCTTTCACGTTTCACATACAACGTCTTGTTTCGGGCAATGGGCAAACAGAGCTGAAAAGGCGCGGTAGATATGGGCATATAACGTATATCTGCCCATAGCCCTGATTAGATGCACAGCTTCGAATGGCGCGTCAATTATGTCATTGATCCTGATATTCGTCGTATAAAATCAATACGCGTGACAGGATTAAAATATCATAAGTACAAACTGGTTGTGCGAGTCAACAGAACGCACAAGCTCAAAGTTGACACGGATTCTAGTCGGACAAAAGGTAAAAAAAAATTAGGAATTTGCACAGCTAAGTCGACAAAACGGGGACATCACTCGGCACAGGTTATGGAAAGTTATTCTGGCATTCATAGACCGTCGATAGCCCCAATTTCTATTGCAAAACGTATTATGTCTGTACAAAATCTGTGAACGCAAAGAATCCTAATTGTAGTAAAATCAGAAACTTGGTGCACAGGTCAATGCTGCATAAAGTACACGGTTCAATGCTCATTCCGGATTATCTTGGGTATACGTGAAGCGATGACTATCAATGAATCTCGGATATTAGAAAATGCAATATTGGGCTTAATAGACAAATGAGCGCTAACGTGCGCTACGAACTACGTAGCTCCTACCGCTTCAACTCATGGCGTCCTAATGCCCACGGCACGGTTCCAAGTCGATAGCGCAATAGTTGGCACAACCTGCCGGGCTGCCGAAACACAAAAATAGCCAAAACTAGTAGAATTTTTTCACAAAAATGAAAAAAGCTCCTTTTTCAAAAAAAAATACATGGTGCACGCACGCTTAACACAAGACAAAAACTTCTGCTTCTTTCCCTCCTCGCTCAAGATAAAACTAGTAAAGCTAACAAACCAATATTACAAGAAAAGTTTATATTTCGCGTAAGAACATTTTAGTATGTGTTGAAGACTTATAGGTGCTATACTTGGTGTAATTGTGATAAATGGAAAAAAATTCCCAACATATTGCGGAGATGCTTCTTTTTTATTGATATTTACAGTACTTAATTAATCTACAGCAGAGATTTGTTTATTTATCACAGAGCTTTTTGAGATGGGGTATGGTTTAATAAATTAGATAAACGCGACGATTTTCCCCCACCAATTTTGTCTTCAGACGCTGTCATCTAGTTTTTACAAAACACACAATTTAGTTTGTACAACTTGATCTTACTTAATAATGTTTGCTTGAATATAATTAATGAGCTTATAATTACCATGATACCACCATTTGGTTTTCTTGGGTGATTTTGAACATGTCTTAACATAAAAGGCATTGTCTGGCGGATGCTTCTGGAAAATATAATTACAGATGGTTTGTTTTATATTGTGAAATTGTGTTGCTAATTAAAGGAATCTTTTGGGATTTGAAATAAAAACAAATTGATTACGAAATTACCTTCTCCTTGCAACTGCTGAGCATCGAAATTATTGATAAGCAGACGGCCTGAACGGACAGAGCCGGTGACCAATCATCTGTCAGGATTGAGAGGCATATGTGTCCATTGGAGTACACATGAGGATGAACTGGGATATTCGGTTCCGTAAACATCACCTACATGAATTGAATTTTGACATTGTAAACAAGACAAACATGAATACGTTTTGACTCATAAGTAATTTAGTATGGAATTCACCTCTGGTGAGTCGAATGGATATTTATTACTGAATTTGAATTGGAGTTGAAAGTCTTCATTAGCATATAACGTTGTTTCTGGACCACGCAATTTAATTATCCACGTATGTAATTCTGAGCCCATTGTGTCTGTATCAACACTCATTCCGGGCGGAGCATCCTTCACCATTGACATCAACTCTTTCTTCAGACGGCGCTGTAATATTCACCAATATTTAGAACACGAGTTAGCACAATTTATAATTTTCTAAAAAAGTATTACATCAGCATAAGCTCTTTGTCTGTCAATGTTCAATAGAGAGCTAGTGCTAGACTAGCTTGATTCAAGTTAATACGTCATAGACGTACAATTTTTTATGGTGGCAGTGCAGTCATGGGCATGGGTTAAGAACAGCGGATGCAGATGCTCATCGGATAATAAAATTAAAGTATCAGCGAACTAAAATATCAGCGGAGAGCATATTAGCAGTTGAAAAAGGTGCGGATGTCCGCGTTTAGCGGATTTACTGCTTACAATTTGTATGGTTTATAAATACAACTCCTTGTCACTTGTGAGTTATTTCACTTCGCTGTGTAGAGTAGAAATACAAGCGACATGTATTGTTTAGATGGCCAATTCAAAGATTCGAAGGTTAGGCCCATTTGAAATAGAAAATAGAATGATTTACTATTTACTAAGCTCGTTCTTGCACTTGTATTGATTTGAAGCGTATAAAAGATGACAAAGCACAAGGGGCGTTTCACCTGATACATGATATGCTGTCCACTTGACCTCTTACACAGCCTACGCCTATTCACTATTGCATACGGCTTACAGTGCCTGACACCTGCCACAATGTTAAACCTAACTAGGCTGTACGCTGTACAACTAACCAATACACAATAAAAAAATCTAAAATCACACCTGAATTAAGTAACAATAGAATAGAATACAAATGACAAACGTTGGTAAACAAAGAAAAAATAAAAACTCGTTGAATGTGAATGTAGAAAGAAACCCAAATTACCTCAGCCGGAGTACCAGACATTATTTCTTCTTCTAAAACTAGAATTCGTCACTCAGCAGTCTAATTTAGTTATGCTTTGATTTAAATGACTCACAATTACTAAATGTCAATAGTGACAAGTCAAACGACTGTGTTCAGTGTTTGTGTGGAAAGATAAAAGAAGTCGATTTCAATTTCAATTCTACTTTCCCTTCGTTTACAAAATCCCGCACTTCAAGGCAAGAGGATCAAACTTCCGAGAACCCAACCATATCATGTTGCCATAGAACATTTCACATAGTTCCGAATTAAAGTCTTTATAATTCCGATAATAGGCATGCATCATCGGTATCTATTTATCTATATACTAAATTAAAATCATTGAATTTTCATTTATCTTCGATTGCTCTTACTTGAGCTGACAAATTAGCTCCGGGATTTCATGGAAATACGTAGATAAACAGTTTATGGTTTGATAGTGAAAGGAAAGCCATAAAACAACCAACTGCAACAGTAGTAATACCATGATACACGACACACGATACATGATACATTGCGTAATTTAGCCGACCACTACGGACCGGAAATGTTTTAGACTGACCAGCAGGAACCCTGTGGAATATATTTTAAGTAATGCATCGATTTGATCATCTCTTCTGATTGGTTTCGGTAAATGTTAATGGAATTTACTATGAGACAAAAAATAAGCAATACATTTACAGTAGTTTAAAAAAATGTTGTCAAGAACAAATGAGATGTGTTCTCTGAGTTTGTGTTTCAAGCAGATCAAATCAAACAGTAGTAGTAGAACTCTGAACTGTGTTCGTCTAAAATTCTAAAACCACCAAGTTTATTTATACAGTATATAAACTCATACATCGATCAATAGATCGATGAAAAATACCAATAAAAACGGGAAATTAATACCTTTATTAATAGTGTATTGTTTTGGTTTACGTGTACAATAGTAAATCAGTGCGTCATTGTTATAAATTCTTCAGCGTCCCGCTTCAAAAGGTTTTAATTCATTATAGCGTTCAATACGCACCGAACTTAACCCCATACGGCGTATATTGACCGTAAACCACAAGGGAAAAAACGCAAGCAGTCATAAGTCATAAGGGGTTTCAGCATTGCGCAATTAAATCGTACTTTCAGTAATATTTGCCTAACGGGCTTATACTACAGAAAAGTCGTCTGATTGATGATTAACCAAATGGGACTTGCTGCAGGTGCAACCACCGTTTGATTCGATTGGACTAAATTGTATTACCGACGAAATATGCTTTAACAAATCACCAGACTCGACTTGTTTTTTGTTTTGTTTTTGATTTTTTACTCTCTAATGAGCCAGATGATTAACAAGGCTGGGCAAATCGTTTGATTTGAAAATTCTACGATTTTGAAATAGTGATTTTTAGCACTAAAAATGATTTGATTTTGTGTTTGCTTCTTTAAAAATATTTATATAAATATTATCTTGAAAAATGTTAATCTTGTTTCTAAACCCAAAAACGGTTATTTAAATTAATTTTGGATTTGTAACTTGATTCGCAATCAAAATATTGTGATTTTTAAACAATTTTTTTTGAATTTTTAGAATTTGAGGAATGTTTTAACTGATTTAGCTTTTGTAAGTTCAAATCCCAAATTATAGGTGTGTTGGCCAATAATTTTCAAAATCATTTCCTCTTCATTTTATCCAGTCGTAATGATTTAAGGTGATTTGCTGTCCAATTGACATTCTACATACATGACATACACTATAAAATTGTGTGCTGTCTGTACTTAATAAGCTGTAACATTTCTGGACCGCCGTTCAGCAGATTTCCACATACTATGTAGCACATAGCCAAGCTTGACTTTTCCCAATTCTCAACCCATCTTCGTCATCTATTGTGCGTGCATTGTTATTACAAGAAGGCAGCAGCAGCAGAACCCCGAAGCGACTTTGTGTGTGTAATTTTGAAGCTGACACACCTCACCGCCAGATCCATCTCAAGAGCAAACAAGATAACATAATGCATTACATACAGACATAGCTCAAGCCCAGAGCTAGGCATTATATTTTACATTCACATTCAATATTAGAGGTATAGCATGGACATGGACATTGCATTACATTTCGAATTGTACTTGTATGAACGTAGATGTAGGCATAGCACATAACACATAACAGAGCAGAGTTCATTCATTCGTAGTTGGGTTCTATCTGGGATACACGATACACAATAGACTACACTCACTCCAATGTCAATACACTTTTGACTTTCCTTTTCAGCTCTTCCATTAATTAATTACTCTGTTTCCAAAATAAATGTTTAGTGAAATGTCAACAGAGCTGTGAGTGTTCGTGTTCGTGATGGTCCACGACTACGTCTCCCCCGCTTCTGCCTTGTCTCCCACCGCAACTTCCACAAAAGTGTCTCAACTGGCCAATCGGTTCAATGCCGCCGAGCTGGGCTCATCTGGCGGTCCCACTTCCCTTCGTCCTGTGCCGCTTCAGTCCAGGGCAAGGTTCACGAATGCAAGAGCCATTTTTGAGAAATTGGAAAAGGCGAGCAGTCTTGACGGGGGCGGAACGACGCCGGAGGCTTCGATACAAATCCCAGAGGTCAAAGGTGTGTTAATATTACTACTTGTAATTTATGTAAGTTGAAGCGGAAAAGGCTTGTAGATAAATCTAATTTTAAATTGAAATTGAAGCAGGATTTGGGATACCGGAGGTGAAGAACGGGAGTCATGCAGACAAGCCTCAACCACCGCTCAAGCCCAGTAAACTCAATGGAAGGGAACTTATACTCAAGCAGCGGAACTGGACAGCTCATTTTAATACGGCCAAGAAGGCCACGTCCCCTGGGGAGGGAGAACAACCTCTGAGTCCTACTGGAAGCAATGGAACCAGTTCTGGATTCCCGGCTCCGTGCAGCGGAAACGGAACTCCGGCTCAGGTTCAGCCAACTTCCCCTTTGCGGTCAGCTACAGTTCTACTACCGGCTGGACTTCGTGCTCTACCAAAGGTTATTGGACGTACAACATCTGAAACTGAGAACTTGAGTGCAGCTCTAGATCCTCCGCAGCATCAGGTTCCAGCTTCGGAACCAGTGACTGAGTATACTTCTGGAAATGGGACAGACGGACTACTCAAGGCAGCACGGCTCATTGAGCCTATCAAACAGGAGCAGCTTCCAGCACCAGCAGTATCAATTACATTTACGAATCGAGGGTTCAACCATCGTTCTACTACGGAGTCAGTTACGGAATCTCGCCGTTTTATTGATTTGCAACGTAGTGCTACTGAACCGCGTGTCATCGAATCACCAGTTAGAAATGAACTTCAGCGGAGTCAAACGGATTCCCGTGTGGTCGAGCCGCAGGTCTCGCCGCAACCACGAATAGTCGAAGCAAGGGTGACTGAACTACCCTCAACTGAACAAGTTGAAATGTCAAGTAGTAGTAGTAAAAACGAAACGCAGCGTAATGTGGCTGATTTGAAGAAACCGAGCAGCCTTGACCTACAACAACGCAATGAAACTCGTGTCACTGATTGTCGTGTTATCGAAGTTCAGCGGAGCAATACCGAAACACTGGTCACGGAGCATCAACGAAGTGTATCGGAATCCCTCGAGACAGAACTTCAGCGCAGTATTACTGAGCCACGGGTGACGGAAATTCAGCGGAGTTACACCGAATCCCATGTTAGCAGTCTGGAACACAGTGTACCGGAACCGCGCCTTGTTCCCGAACCGCAACGTATAGCAGAAGCCCGCAATATCGACCATTACTCGCCATCACGTAAAGCCCGAGTTCAGGACACGCACGTGGAAGACTCAATTGACCATAAGCTCATGGAATCATCCCCTCAAGCTTCCATTTCATCATCGACGACACCCTCAGGCTCAAAACTTGACCTTGACCTCACCGACACAACCACGTCTTCACCCACCTCTTCCCTCAACACAATTGTTGAGAACTGGGCTCATCTCAATGACACGTATGATCATGAAGATGGCTACAGGTCAACTGAAGAAGTTCTCGTCACAAATCCCAACGCAATTACAACGGAGAAACAACAGAAACAAGTCATTAAAGAGGTTAGCAGTTAGTACACACCTGTACTTAGGAGCGGAATTAATAGCTTAAACTCAAACCGTCAATTCAGTTGCTTAATCATAATTTTGTAATTTAGCAGGAAATCCGCGAATTCCTGGCAGAAGGTGTTGAGTTGCATATTAAACCCAGTACAAATGGTCATCTACCGAAGAGTGAACCTGATATTCAACTTAAAGAATTACCCGAAGTTCCAACTGAGAGCAACAGTACAATTCCGGCAGCTATTTCTGGAAAAGAGGTAACCTCAATTATCATGTTGTATTCATAGAAAAGCATGTAGCATGTGTTTCCGAAACTCGAATAAAATATTCTGTATTGCGACGTACCCTAGGTTTACTACAGCGAGGGTGTTCATTATTACGACGATGGACACTATTGGACCGAAATTGGAGCCCGCGAGGAGGAGGAAGATGAAGACTACTTTTGTGAAGAGATTGTTCGAAAAGAGCCAAGAAAAGTACATTTTAGCGTTGAACCGATGAAAGTAAGAAAGTTAATAAAATGTGCCTGCTTTAGTGTTATTTGAAAAACTAATGCTTGTAATTTTGACACCAGGTGTACAGCACGCACTCCATTCATGATTACGATCGTCGTAATGATGAAGTTGACCCGGCTGCTGCAGCAGCTGAGTACGAGCTGGAGAAGCGTGTTGAGAAAATGAATTTGTTCCCAGTGGAGCTCTACAAGGGGGAAGCGGGTTTGGGGCTGAGTATCATAGGAATGGGAGTTGGAGCAGATGCGGGATTAGAGAAATTAGGAATTTTCGTCAAAACTATTACGCCGGGCGGAGCGGCTGGAGATGACAAGCGAATTCAGGTAGGCATTGAGTTCAGCTCAGAATTGTATATTTCAAAATTTTCAAGATTGCTTAAAAATTGTAATCAATTTCGTGTTATTATTTGAAAATGTAATCAGCTGCAGATTATGTGAAAATTGTAAACCATCACCGACTACAATTGCAAGAGTAATGCTACGCTGCCTAGAATACATGTCCGATTACCGATTAAGATAAACCGAAAAGTACAATCCACTACTGATACTTATTGCTGAATATTTGTGCACTAGTGCAGATTACTACAGTCGCAATCTGAAATCCAGAACAATTTGCAATCTATTCTAATACGAGAAAAAATATTTAATTAAAAGTGTATTGATACACTGCTCTTGTGTAATCTGTAATCTTAAATTATTCAGATAAGACAGGTTAAAGATTCAGATTGCATATGATAACTTCTGTATAATAGTACTTAATCTGTTCTGAATATTCAGAATCCATCACTCTATTATGTATTATGCCAAACTTTGACATGACTTTAAAACTGATTTTACTGTTCCATCGCAGGTGAATGATCAGATAATAGAAGTAGATGGCAAGAGTTTGGTGGGCGTGACGCAGGCCTATGCTGCCTCTGTGCTCCGCTCCACATCCGGCCCAGTGCACTTCCTCATTGGACGAGAAGTAGATCCGGATAATAGTGAAGTGGCTCAACTTATTCGCCAATCCCTCGCAGCGGATCGGGAGAGGGAAGAACGTCGAGCTCGACCACCACCACCGCCACCGCCGCCTTTCCAAGAATCCCTTCATAAGCTCGAAGCGGACCGACTCGGTATTGAATTAGAGCTGCTCAGAGGGAAATGGGAAGTGGCGGAGCGAGAAGTGGAAGAGAGCAGATGTGTTGTGAAATTACTCAAAGAGAAAATCAATGAAATTACGCACGAGAATGAGGGGTTCAACGGGGTCAGAGAGGAATTGCATAAATCGCAACTCGACAAGGAGGAAAAGGTTCTCGAGTGTCAAGAAATTAATCGGCAGCTCAAAGAGGCTGAGGTAAGTGTGTCCGCTTCTCTGTCTACAAATACTTTAGGCCACAAACTGATCTTGTTTCATTTTCACAGAAATATTTTATTTTCCAAATATTTTTTCAAATTATAAAAAGTATGTTAAAAATGTAAATAATAGTTTTACACCACACTCATAAAATTCACAGTAGAGTACAAGCGCTTAGAATCTTGTTCGTTGATTTAAAATCATTACTTTGTAAATAGTTGCTACGGTTTATATCGTGACTATCCCGGTATTCTAGTTTGAAGTACATACAGCATACTGTCTACTGTCGTTTAAAGCATTTTGTTTTTTGTTAATCGAGCCGGAGCTATGCTAATCAACATCCCTTTTGTAGGCTACACTAACGGAGTTAACTTCGAAGTATAAGAGTCTCAAAACGGTATTACGGAAACGTGCACGGGAACAAGCTTCCAATCTGAAGTCCCTTCGTACTCGTGACACGCAGCTCACTTCCATTCTCCGCTCTATGGAATCCCAAGTACTCACGCTCACTTCGCTCCTCAACTCGAACGGGATTCAGTACGAGTACTTCAAGCATCCCAGTCTACCTCTACCACTGACTCTACACGAAATTGAACCCCTTCAACTTTCGGATGATGGTAAGTTTTTACACGAGTTTGGGGTTCTCCTATGGTCGTGGTTGGGTTGGGTTTAGACTTAAACAGATTTGACTATAGGTATTGTAGCAGTCAAAATTCGACTTTATGAATTGTATTTGAATTTTATAAGGAGCATCTAAATGCTTTTTAACATAAACTATGTAATTTTGAAAGTACTATTATCTTTACATGGGTAATTTTAATGGCAATGCATGTAACAATGCTCAGGTGGAGAGGACGAAGAAGATCCGACTGAAGAATTTGACAATGCCTTTCCACCGACGTCACTCTTGGACGTGTCTGCTGGAAGAGCCAAAGCTGGACTTGCTAGGGGAATTTACAGACAGGCCCCTTCTTCAGCCGGAAATAAAAGATCGTCTCATGATAATCTTGTAAGGTTTTGAATAACTTAACCAAGGACAACCCGCAAATAAGTGAATAAATATGGACGTAATTCAGGATGTGTATTTTCTCTGAAGGACCTTCCAATACTGCATCTTACACCCGATGGCGGTCCAGAAATCCTGCGGGACTCTGCGTCTCCGCTTCCCCAACCCAATTCCCCAATGAGAACTCCGCTCACGTCCCCAGTAAGTGAGCACTACCAGCCTTACTCCTACCACCAAATGACAACGACGCCCAACTACGCGAGCACACAGCCACAACAACCACCGAACACAGTCCCTCAAGCACCCATCAAAGCCGCCATCTCCCCATTCCACATCTTCTCCGCCGTTCAGCACCAGCACCCGCCCCAACCAAAGTACAGCAGCAGCCCCACTACTGCTGACTACTCGACATATCCCATGAGTCAGTACACTTCAGTCAGTCCTCCTATTAATCACGTGATTCCGATTGGGAGGTCAGCTCACAGTGGCAGTGGTGGTTCAGGAATTGCCGTAGGGTCACCGGTGGAAGGAAGGGTACAACCTGTACTCAAATGGATGAATATTAGCCCACTCGAATGGGGAAATGAGCAGGTAATTTAAATAAACGTTACAACAGTTTGATCGAAATAAATATTTGCAACATGTATAATACACTCCAGAGAAGCAACGTTTCTAGAGTCTGACGTCAATTGTGCGCCTATATTTTATATTATTATTAGGGTTGTCTAAGGTTGTATTGTGTTAACTTAGGTTAGTTAAGGTACGGTTATGTTCATTGGTTAGGTTATCTTCTTCAGCTTAGGTGGGGTTTTGTTTGTTAGATTATTCCAAACTGGAGTAGATTTCTTGGTGATCAATTGCGGGTGTTCAATGCGCTAAATAGCTCAAAAATTACCCAGGTCCATAACTTCACTTCCCATTCCCATCAACCGAACGTATGTATTAGCTATATGAGTGCAGACGAGTTCTGATCTAACTAAAATGTTTTTAAGTTTACTATACCTTATATCGTACATCCCGACAAGTTGGACGTGAGGTTATGTGAATAACACCTGACCTTGAAAATCGCTGGTTTCTGATATGGTTAATGTTGATATAATTACAGTAACATATCTCATCTAAATTGAATTTTCTGAATCTAAAGTCAGTGTTGTTGTCTTACAGGTTTGTCAATGGTTATTATTTATGAATATGGAGCACCTGATCCCTCCCTTCATGGATCATTCCATAAATGGTCCCCAGCTCCTTCAGCTGGACACCAAAGAGCTCAAATCGTATGGCGTGAATGGTGAGGACAAAATCCGGATCAAGAAGAAAATTAAGGACATGCGAACGAGCGTTGAGAAAGAGAAGAAGGCGGCTGAGAAAGCAAAGAAGGAATTGGAGAAAACTATGAAGAAAAGTAGCGGAAGTTTGGGAAGTTCGTGGAAGAAATGATCAGACAAATTACGCAACACGTGTGCAGCTTGCTTCTTGTCCTGTATGCACCTTCTCTCTTGATTATATGAGGGTGGCAACAGAGAAACTCATTTGAGGGTACGACCGTTCGTTGCCCGGAAAAGCCTAGGACTTCAGTTCGGCAAGCAAAAATCGTTATAGTGCGTATTTTTCCGATATCGTTCAGCTAGATCTGCGTTATAACGATTTTTTCCAAATCCAAAAGAGCGAGCACTTTGCTCTCTCGCTGGAGTTGCTATTCTCGCTTGGGTTTTTATTTTTGCAGTCCTACCTCAAGGGTAAACGGTGTATAATGATTATGCATTACATTCAGCAAGGCAATATATTTTCTGTTTATATACACACTATATAGACTGAAATTGTAAAAGTCGAGTTATTAATTTATTTCAATGTATTAGCATTAGTGACTCATTTGTTTTGTTTGTAGGTTTTTAGTGCCATAATATATGTAAATTGTTGTCACAAACAAGATTCAGTGCAATTTCGTATGAAAAATAAGCTAATTTCTGTGTCGTTTTTTTTAAGATTGAAAATAAAATATTTAAAAATATAAATGTTTCAGAGTTTTGGAATTCCATCAAATTGGCTTCATTTCTCCATTTTCACATGTCTGCTTATTGGTTTGTTCTGTCGACTCTATAAGTTTTCTGAAGAATGGTATTCATCATCGGTTCATCGATGAGTCTGTCTTTGCTGGCGCTGATTGCCAAACGATTGGGAAATCCCGCGGCACATTGCAGGCTACACAGGATTCAGTACCTTAGTTTGAGCCCTAATCTGTTAATAGGATTCAGATTAGTCACGGAATATCACTACATTGCAAAATCTTTGTCAGGGTTAACAATTTTAAATTAATGAGCACCAGTCACAGTGAATCCTGAAGGACTCGCTTTACCACATTACTTGCCAACTCGCTTGCATTTGCTTCACTTTAGAAGATGTACTCTGGGTTATTGTAGCAAGCCACTTGACAATGACAAGGATGACATGGGGTTTGAGGTTTCATAAAAAGTGCGAACTGCGTCACGATTTTCCAAAGTGGACTACCTAAAACTTGTGCAATATTGGCACGCAATGCGCTCTGAGATCTGAGACCAATCGAGCCAATATTCTGAATTCTGAAGGTGTGCTATATAGAAAAGGAACTATAATATTAAATTATAGCATGAACTTGATTGTGATGAGCTTATGAGTGTACATCTTCCAATGAATCATCTTCGATATGATAATTACCTGAGTAATTACCTGTATAGTGTCAGAGCTGAACTACTGTCGTACTTCATCATTTTGAAGGTCCTAACAGTATAATAACTGTGTAATTCAACCTAAAGCACTGATCGAGCATGGGAAAGAACGGTTTATGGAAAGTGCGTGAAGATTCATTCACACTTTTTTTTGTTTAACTGCAGCAGGCTTAAAACAATAAGAATATTAAGTAACCAATAAATTAAATATATGCACAATAACAAATTACAATTACATAAATGTATCAGAATTCAAATCATGTATTAGAAAGAAAAGAATTGAGACTTGTAAACCGGTTAACCTATAATTGAAACCAAAATCTAGCAGTTGCAATTCTGCATAAGACTATCGAGAACCTTAGCATTTGCCATTTGCATTTGCATTTGTAAATATACATACGATATACAACTGACCAGCTGAGCATTTGCATAATCATGAGTTATTATTAAAAATCACATTGTTTTGATCTAGATTCGGTCAAAGTTGCACAGTGTGAAGTGAATTTTTCTTGATTATCGAACAAATAGTGTACCTGTTAAATACAAATAATTACCAGTTTCTGTATTTCATTGAACCATATCAACGGAGTTCTCAAAGAATTGCACTCAATAATTCATGAGCAAGCTTGAACAAATCGAAAGTAGTTTTACCATGTAGATATACTAACGCTAACAAACGCTATAAAGCAAAAGTTATAATTCATCCCCTTTCAATAGTGTCTACGTCTTCATAATACATATAATGGTCTCTTTGTTCTTATTTGAAATGACTTCATAACATTTAATTGGGCCTTTTACACGGCCGAACAATGACAAAGCGTCCACTTAAGGCTAGCTCCACTTTTTTACAACTTGAACTCAAGGTTGAGCAGATTGATTTTATTTGGGGCATCCTTCAAAATTGGGTTATAACTAAATTAAGTTTACACAGGTAAGTACCCTTTAGTTTAGATTAACAAGTAGAACAAAGTCGTTTTTTATGGCTCATCCTTTTCACAGCTCTCCAACTTCAATCATCTAATCAATGCTAGCGAGTATCAATTTCTTTCTGTCTGGCATTTGCTTGCTTCGCTTCAGAATCTGCGACAATTCATATCGCCACAAAAGATAGCCGGAGAAGAATTCATTGTTTCCAATTCTTTGCAGCGGCTGTTCATTGCGTCGAAAATTCGGTTTAAACTATTTTCCTAATTCGAAATTGATTGTTAATCGTTGCAAATCGTTTATCTTAAAAAAAGACCGAATTGGAAGTCAATTTATGCAAATATGGACGATAATCAACAAATTACTCAGTATTTAGTATTTCGCTTGTAATTTGCCTAATTTGATTTACAATTTAGTCCTGCCGATGCACCAACAAAGATGCACGATTTTTAACATCAAAAAATAGTTGTGGATGTGAAGTTAGCAAAATAACTGGAACTTTAATTTTTATTGCTTTGAATTGTCACCGGTATGAATTGGGTCGGCTATAACCTCTCGCCGCCATGAATTGTCGTACTATGAATCGTCGTGACACCTGGGGCTTGAACATGAACGTATCATAATTATAGGGAATTTAATTCTCTAATTTTTCATGATTTATAGGCATGATACAGGCTGATGCGAAATTGAGCACAAAGAAAATGCATGTAAAGGAATTTGGGCGGAGAAGACACGGAAATGGGAAACATAACTTCCTTATTAATCATATGTATAACTTCCTTATGCAGTTATAATGGAATTATAGAGAAAATCAGTTGAGATTTGAGACCTAATTATGTATTTAGGATAAAGGAAAAAGTTGTCATCCCTTCTTTAAAGATGAAGTAATAATAATGTTTTTTGAAATTATACTTGGGAGACAGTTAGCATCCAGAACGAGCAGCGGCGTCTCGGCTTACGTCTACTGTTGTCTATGTACACGATATACGATCAATACATTTATTGAGGTCATGAAAAAAAGGATGAGCAAAGGACCAATTATTTTGATGATTTTGGTAGTAGGCAGTAATTAACGTTCCTCGTCTAAAATAATGATAACGAAAAGTGAACTTAAACTGTTCTTGGTGGGAGAGCATTACAGCTAGAGGCAATATACTCAAGATCAGTATGAGATTATGCGAGGGTTGTCCCAGAAGATTTTGTAACATGTTCATTCATCCTATTCCATAATTTCAGTTGAATAAGCCGGAAATGATAAGATAAGCGATAAGCGATAAGCCGGGAATGATATTATATAGATAAAGGAAATGCAAATATCAAACCCGCCCAAAATATTCGTAAAGCCAAATGTTGCAACTTTATTGAAATTGCAAGCAAGAGAAATTAATTTAAATAAGTCATTCGAATTCCAGCACAAAAATGTATAGCATATTTACTTGATCCCATTTTATCCGAATTTCCTTTATTACCGAAAATAGGCGAAATTAGTAGTATTTATTTTATTACATATACCATAGAGCGTGCCTTGCACAAAGTTGAAATTTCTAAATTGTGAATGCAAATTGTGAATTGTTGCTGGAGTGGCTACGGAGGAAGACCGTGACACGTGGGTCTAGACTGAGTAATGTCATTAGGAGATATACAACACTCGCTGACAGAAAGAGATTAAAATGACCCAAGTAACGATAAAGGTTTTTATTTATTCCATTTTTTTTTATTCCAGTATATGGTGAATGCCAGTACACCTTCATAAGATCTATGCATCGGTTTGCCGCTTTTGGATTATGAAGAATAATTTACAACCTTTCTAAGTTATTTTAGACTCATGTTTTAGACGAATGGTGTATTTAAGTATGTTTACATTCCATTTAAATGGCCTCAGCAAGTTCTTTAGTTTATAGATTTGGCTTATACATGCAGAACCCAGGACAGGAGTCAGGACCACTAGCGGTGGTATGTGGTATACATAGTAAGCAATATTGAACCGCAATTGTAAAAGACAAGACATTAAGACCTTTCCATAGCCACCAACTAACTGGGCATTTGGCAAACTTGCGAAATCTCAAATTTCAGCCCTCCACGCCAAGCCGCTTTGCTGTGAGTAGCACTGCATAATACCGTTCTAATTTGAAAACGAAATCATATCATGGTTACAAGGATACCGCCATCATTTTTGGAATGGCCCTCGTAAGATTCCACAGATTTGGAGTGCGAGGGAGAGTGAGAGAACGGCATAGTTGCTACTTACTGCATATAAACTTACCTGATTTACAAGTTTTAAAAGATGCTTACAATGAATCCTTGGGCAGGTATGTATGTCTGGCTACGTTTTTGGTTCTTATTGTTGTTTGGTTGTGCAATTTCCACTTTTTAACGTTAGAAAAATTCTTGTGACATAATAAGGCGAGTGATGATGCTGCAGGCTGGCTGCTGCATCCTCTCTCTCTCATTCTTAGGCTGATCTCCAATAATTATGGCACTAAATAAGGAAGATGCTCTCTGGTACTATCGTACCTAGAACGAAAGATGATACTCCCAAATAATATTTCCCACTTGCGGCATTAATATAAAGAAAAAGAAGCTATTATTCCACCCCCTGCTACCCTCTCCCTTCTCAAACAGAGTTATTATTATAGGAAGTGACCCATAAGAAAGCACCTTAATTCTCAATACAATTTACAAATTATTCATCCAATTTGAGCAGTTACACTTCTCAAACGAGCACTATAGGTACACTAATGAATCAAGCAAGCAAGTGAAGTGATCATTTCACGCTTTATAAAAGTAGATGGGAAGGGCTCAGTTGGTATTCATTACTTTTCTGTACTCAGCTCTGTGAACACAGTAGTGGTGGACAATAACTATAATTTCTACAATGAATACTTTACTGGTAAGTTATCTCCTGTTCTCAAGCATTCTCCATTTCAATTAATTCAACATATTGAATTACTTTCATTTTCATGCCACTCATTCAATTGCGTAACGAAATTCTTCGTATTGTTACAAACAGGCTACAGGAGTAGAGCGTTAAGATTTACAGTGTTTGCTTCCGCTCACGCTAAGAGCATTACTACTTATTACCAGCTTATTTTGCTTGATTGTCTCGTTTGAGAATTAAGATTTCAGTGTATCGGGTTTGGGAGCAAACTGGTTAAGCGTCCTTTTGCGCGTGTAAAAGTTGCATGTCAGAAACGAATAGGACTTTTTATAGCAGTAATTAATTTGAAGATTCCAGGTTAATTTGTTAAAATTTCTCTAAAGCCTACTGCGATTCATTATTAACTTTCGTTTAATTAAATCTCGATATTAATGTAATTTTGGAGGAAAAATGCTAAGAAAACCTTTGCATTTCTATAGGTTCTGTTGGGTCTGTTCGGGGTTAGTTTGGCCTACCCTCAGTACTCCTACCCCGTCCCATCCCGCCCTACCAACAACTATGAGAGTGACCAACAAATTGACTCAGCTGGAATTGGCGGAGGTCGTGGAGGTTCCCTGTCAGTTGCCTGTGTTCGTCGTGAAGTCTCACCCGGAAACTATCAATTCCAGTGTGACGGTAATTACAGAATAATCATTGAATATTTTACTAATTGGCAGACGCACAATGGATGGCGAATCGCCGAAGCGATGAAAATTAATGATCTACAGATATCGCTCCTTTGTTTTGCATGGCAGAATATCCCATTGTATCTTTAGACCAGAACGGTCTTATCGCACGACCTTGTCTCTTTACGATGCAGTAACCAGAACCTACGATTAATTTACTTTGAATTATTGACAGCCAGAAGATCGCCTTTCTGCGATATTTATATAAATGAGAATTTTAGTGCATTTCCTGCCAATTAAGTACCTACCAAATATATACCATACAAAGCTAAATAATTTGAAATGTTGCAATTGAGAAGCAGCATAACTCATAATCTTAACTCTTGAAATTGACAGGAGTGGATCCACGTAAAATCACACTCAGCTCAGAGCACATCCTCTGGTTGAAGGGACCTGGAGGTCAGAGCCAACAGTTGGACATTGTTGTTCCCAATTACCGAGTTGAGGAACTCATTCGAGCTGCCCTCAAGGCCGGAGCTGGTGGATCCACCAACGTCAACATTCTGCTCAAGAAGCCCGATACGGTCTATGATGTCCAAGCACAGGAAGGTGGACAACTGCCCGGTTCCAAACCCAACGTCAACCTTCAGTACGAGCCCGTCCGAGAGCCAATCTCTGTCCATTACCCAGGGGAACAGGCCTACAACCCTCTCTCAGGACCCATTCGGGAACCATAAAGAATCACAGATTTTAATTAAGCTAATTTCAACTTGCTACTGCTTAATAATTGTATTCTTGCTCAAAAATCGATCTGTTTGAAATAAATCTATATTATAATAAATACGCAATTCCTCCACCCCCATTTACTTTTTGTATATGAAAAGGATCTGTTTCCTTCTTGAATAAAGAAAGAGCTTTGCAGTTTACACAGATTGGCGCTGTTGAAAAGTATTTAGTACAGAAGTTTAGGCTTGGCTTGAAATCTTGGGCTGAGCATAGCATAGTCGGGCAGGACCCAAACTCATTTCGCTTAATAATCCATTCCATTAATGTTTGGCTCCATGCTGTCAGTTTGCTGAAATGTGTGGTACTTTGTGTCAAAGTATGGTCGAAGTGTTTATTTTTCAGTTTCCAAAATAGTTCGTCCTGATGTAACCCTCACAACGAGGTGTGGCATTTTCTGTAATGTGAGATGGACGTCGCGCGTCGTGCCGTTCCAGCTTCTTTAACTTTGAAAGGTCCAATAGAAGTGAATTCGATAGGTATTTAATTGTGCATTATCTCAATATCAAGTTAAGCAGTTAAGCAGTGTTCGCTCTGTTCAGCCAGTTTCTGTTTGTGTGTCGTGTTACTGAGCAACTGCAAAGCGAACCTTATGCAAACCTTATGAAAACGGCCAGAATATGGGTAGAATTTCCAATGTCTTATTCAAAAGGAACCACTGTCTTCCTTGCTTCATAGTATTTCGTGATCTTTGGTCAGTGGGTAAAATAACATATAATTCCCATATTCATGGTACCATGACACAACATGTTTCCCGCACAAGCTGTGCTTATTTGACAATTAGACAATGAGAATATCCATCAAATAAGGACGTTGAAATTACTGGTATGTACCTACATATATACCGTAGCATGTGCGAGTTGGCACTGCTGACATTCTGTCAGTCGCATTAACTTCTTTAAATGCTTAAAAGCTTCCGAATAATGTAATTAACGACGAGTCGAGCAGTTGTCTCGTATATTTTGTTGTATCTGATTTATTAATATGTACCTATAATGCTACAATAGGTACCATATTTTAAAGTTTAGTCCAACTTATTGGCTTTCTACATGACTCAGGTTATCATGAAACTACGAAATACGAATATCTAACACATTACTACGTTTCAAGTTAGTATGCCTTAAGGATACTACTTCATGAGGTTGCTCCGAATATTATTTCACATTAATTAGTAGAAACACGCTGCCGTTAACTACAGTGTCCAACAAGGTGAGCTTTGCTTTGGCCTCCATGTGGTACATATTTCCAACTTGACAACGAATCAGGGCGCAAGACTTTAACCCACGTGTAAGGACAGCTCTTCTATTCCTGTCAGTCACAAGCTGAATTGCTGGACCCAGATTAACCGAGAACAGCTCGGACAAGTTGAACATGCTCGACATGACATACGCCATGGAAAAAAGGACCAAAAGACAGGCGACGAAACCGAATGTCATACACAGAGCTACCACTGGTTCTAGAGCATATTGGAGCCGAATAACTGCGAAGAAGCAACCGATGAAGCCAAGAACGAAACTTAGTTTCCACAGCGGAATGAAGAGTTTTCCAAATGCAAGGTAGAAGTCCTGATTCAGCAAGTAAATTCCTTTGTAGCGTACGAGATAATTCTCGTGTAGCTGAGCTTCAGCTTTTGGCCAAACGATGCTGCATGGGAAAATTAATGCAGTATTAATGTTCATCGTACTCTATGAGACGAAGGTTTGGTTTGA
>JAQFXY010000584.1:0-22333 GCA_034693865.1 Ceratophysella sigillata | reverse complement strand
TAATTGTGATGTTCATTAGGTCAGGTTAGGTTTTCCGAAGCGCTCAACGTTTCGGAACCTAATAAATATCACAACTCAACTACTTAGCAAGCATTTTGGGCGATTGTATTGTATCTGTTTGTTTTCTTCCTTTAGTAGATGTAGATCATCATAACTTTAGCATTTCCTGTTTCTTAAAAATAAACCATTGTATTTACATTTGATACAAGATACAATACAATCTGTTACATACTACACTTGATATTAAGGTAAATAAAATAAATAACTTCGTTCTATTTTCCGTTGAACTGTCGTTATTTAAAATAAATATTAACGTTAAAAGAATTTTCGGTACTTTTCGGTAAACCGACGTGACAGAACCGATATTTACCGAGTACTGAAAAGTAAATTACCGATCGGTACTGGGAGCCCTAGTTGGCATATGTTAACGTCCGTCGAATATTGTTACCGGACTTTTTAAAATTCTGGTGTTCTGGTATAAATTCTTCATTATAGGTTAGTTTGTACGACATGTCCTTCTAGCATGCAACAAACCTAACTTAACCTGTTCTGAATTCTAAAAAGTCCTTTGTGGGCGTTTCGGTAAACCTAATCCAAAATAACGTTATATATATGCCATCACATTTGCCGAAACCGGACCCCAGAATCTTATTTCGTTCTCACTCACTCTCAGATATACTGATCATATATAATTCGGAAATGAATAATTCGGTTTTTCAAATTAAGAGTCATCGTTAAGATAATCGCATCAGGAACTGGTTAAGGGATAGCTATTGTACCTACCATACCTACAATCTTCATTTAAATAAGAACCAGTCATGCATTTAGTACGACTACCTACATGAATTCTCAGAAACTGCAAAATATTTAGCACGAACAGTTTATTGAAATTCATGGACAAATGAAATTGAGTGCCCGCTAGCTAGTTATGACTAGTCTATTTGAAGAGCGTGCGCCTACGTCGCGTAGCTGGCGGAGCGGCACCATCTTCCGGGCCGGTATCGGCATCTTGTTCGGCACCATCTTCCGGGCCGGTGTCGGCCTCTGGTTCGGCACCATCTTCCGAGCCGGTATCAGCATCTGGTTCGGCACCATCTTCCGGGCCGGTGTCGGCCTCTGGATCGGCATTCGTTTCCGACTCGGCATCCGCATCGTAGGCAGCCTGCACTCCCGTCTTGAACCCTTCATCGAATCCAGCGTAGTAGCCTAGTGTGTACTCATCATCTTCATTATCGGCTTCCGCTTCTTCAGACGAATCCCCGTTGACACGAGTAATGGCGAAGAGACCAATCAGAACTAACGTCCACAGCTTCATATTTTTCAAAATACGAAACGTTGCGCTTAATCTATAAGGTAGATCAAATAAAAGGTTCTAAGAGAGAGAATCGTACATCAAGATGGAAAGCTACATGCGTCAGGAGTAGCAGAAAAGCCAGGCTTATACATCCTATTCTTATGTTCTAAAGTTAAGTCTGTCAAGTTAGGCTAGGCTTTCCTAAACGCCGTCAAGGATTTTTACGTTTATTTGTATTTTTCATCATTTGCATGCCAACTGGACTAGAATTAAGTTCGAAGATTATCCTGTGAGGCTAGCCTGGCTTTTCTAGATTAACAAACAGCGCCAGCTGGAGCGTCAGATGCGCAGATTCCGGCTTAAGACAATCGGTGTTACGTTAGTACAATTAAGATTACTAATTTGAAAGAACAAACCTGGGTTAGGTTCTCAATAGATAGCCGACTTAATTTCCACGTGGGCAATTAAAGGACCTCGAGGGAAAACTGAATAACGAACACGAGTGCTCGTGGGGTTACGTATTTATAGTACGTAGTAGTTCCTAAATTTTGCAATTTGATTAACTTAATTAATTTAAATCCAATTTAACAAGTAAAAACCTAGATTTGAAATATATGTTGGAGCTTGGAGCTTGTATCGAGTAGGTATTTTCATAAGTGTTAGAAATAATTGATGAACTTCCCAAACCTCAACGTGTGTTGTTTGCTTCAATTAATTGGAGTTGGAAAGTCCAGACTATTACGCAGTAATTAGCGGTCCAGGAATTCAGTAGTTCTGTTCTCAGTTTAAACTATTTAGTTCAAATCAATTTTCATTTCAATTAGTTTCATTTCTTGCTTTTCTTTTATTTGAGATAAGGGATATAGGTCGCCTAATACCTGCATACTGCATTAATACTACAATTAGGTATTGCTGCGCACAAAATAAAATTAAGCTTGGATTTCCATGCATTTGACAAAAATCCATTTATTTATATATTAAAAGAAGCAGGTAAATAGCAGAGCTGCACCTGGACGGGATCAACTCGGTGCTAGTTGGAATGTGCCAAAGGTATTTAACTTGTAATTACTTAAGATCAGGAATATCCATAGATAAACAAATGAACTTAAATAGGCAAAATTGTACAGACCACATTAATCGGTTGTAGCAAAAAAAATTGACAACTTACTGCCGCTCGCGGTCGCCTCAGGTCAGATTTGATAGGAACCTGCATTGTCACCTTCAACTGAGTTTGATTAATTCAGAGTTGTTTATCTATGTTTCTTAAATATGTTTCTAAAAATCCCTAGGCTTTCGCATACCTGACGAACCGGAATTACTTAGTCTATGTCCGAGCTTTTTGGAAAAACGAAAATAAATGAAATAATCGAAAAGCAAAACACTGGATACGACAAACAGTCAGTCGGCGTTGTTTAGTGCAGCCCAGTATTTAGTCTAAATACATTTGAGAATTGAAATGATAAAAAGGTTTCCGCTAAACGAAGGTAAAAAATTCATGAATGCATTACGGAGTACTGTACGGGTACACAATAACTAAATAGGTATTCTTAATTCCTATTACAAATTACAATTCCCATTTCTGAAATCCACAAAATCCGACTAAAAAACTACTGAATCCATGGCATATCTTTAGTTCGAACCGAAGAAGGTTCCATGCCGTTGCGTTGCCAGGATAAACATAAACGGATTAGGTAAGTACAGAATAACACAAATGTTTAGCAGTATACAGGTAGGATGTGTGGGACCAGTCCGACATTGGCCATCTCTGAGTTGGAAGGTGAAGAAACAAGATGCCAAGCCACTGAAAGATCTTTCTTTGTTCATACAGCCTCTTACCCTGAGACAGCAGCATAGCACTAGAGACAGAATGCAGATTCATACATAATATCCGCATCTCTGCACAGACAGACAGCGTTACTTGGTGTAAACAACCAATGATGTCGCTGGTTGAGTACAAAACAAAAGGTTTTTTCCACTTTCTTCCTTCTTCATCTTGACATGCCTTATTGTAGCCTCTTCTCTCATTTCTGATGATCTCGTGGCAATATCCCAGTGTCTTATGTGAAAAACCCTACTACATACTCTAAGACAGCTCCCTGCATTATTGACATTATTGTATTGTGATTGTGAGCATGTAGTATACAGATTACTTACAGTCTGCTGTGTAGAATCATCAGAGTGACGATGCATACCGGCCAATTGCCAAATATTAATTGCAATTCCTTGATTCAATTGTGTTTAGAATTAAATTATACTAAAAATTAAATTTTAATTTCACTAGGCTTAACTAGTTTTCTCAGCTTCGTCTTTGACATTCTATTGTCTCACCGTGGGATTATCCGTTACCGGCGGACCGGTATGAGCACAATCCGCGGTTTCAGCGGTCTGGCTCTTTTATTCCTACAATGTACTGCTGCGGAGGGTACTTTGTAACTCCACTTTGTAATTATTGCATTTACATTTACTATTCCGCATTCGTTACTTACCATTGATTTTTTTAAAAATTACTTTAAAAATTTACTTTTTTAGCTTTTAAATTGTTTCATACTTGGTATTCTACTGAACATGGAATACAAAATCTGAATTAGCTTACTGTCATACGCATATGACAGTTAGCGGTTCATAAAATTATTGCAGATGACTTTAGCCAGGGAAGGCTACCCACATTAACCACCTAATTACTTTAGGCTAGAATTTCAGCTCAAAACACAATCCTTTACTTTTGGATTGACGTTGCAATCAAATCTCAGCTACCTGCCTCAATATAATTGCATGAGATCTGGCAAACAATGGTCTTCCAGCTAAAATCCGTTTTGCAGTAAAAGAAACGAGTTACGAGCGAAATTAAAGTATAGTAGAAATTTACGAAATCCTTCCCTCTGTGTGCAGTTGAGCTGAAAATGTGAGCTATTAGTAGGAGAGAAGGGAATTTTGAGTGTTTTGCCATGACTGCACACGAGGTCATCGGCTTCTTCAAATGCTGTTCGTAGAACTTAACAGCCTCGCTGCAGCAGGGTTATTGTATTATTGACAAGCGCTAGGATGATTCTGACACAGGAAAATGGGATGAAAATGAGCGAGTTCTACTTTTCAGTCCGCATAGAAGCATGAGCTGATTTAGTATTTAGCATATTAAAGTAGGATGTAAGAGATGAGATGGTTTGGATTTGGGATTAGGATTTGGTAGACTTTTGAGAGATGTGTGTTTGTGAGAAGGGCCGAAGTGACTGGTGGAGTTAGGCGTAAGTTGATGCACGGTAGAGTTACCTGCTTGCTTTGTCGTAATTCGTAATACCTGGTTTGCTTTTGGCCTCTCTGCTGGCCTGATGCTATGCTGCTTGGGATTTTTGTTGAAGCTGAATGTAGGCTACTGGAAGGGATAGCGGTTGTCCTATTTTCGCAAGGATTCCTTCACGATACAATTCATTTTTTCTCTCCCTTTGCCCTACTCCACTCATCATGTTAGCTTGAATCCTCACATTCACGTTTCACGTCCTTTTTCTGCACTCCTTCCTTCTACACAACGATTCCTCTCTGTGCCCTACACAACACACAGAACACACAACTACAGATTCGCATTCAAAAATCTCATTCCACCCGTTTGTCCATCGCTGCGGCTGCTTTCGCTCGGGCTCTCAACCTCATCTTCCTTCTTTATTTCACACCAAACAAGGGTCTTATGGGATGATCCCTCTCTCTTGTCTTCTCTCAACAACTCTGCTAGAATACTAAGCCTAAGCAAAGAACTGTAATACTAGAAGGGGAATTCGAGCGTTCCGCAAACAATTGGAAAAACTGAATTCCATTCAAATTCTAAGAACTGAAAGGTCTTGAAATTAAATATTTTTTCAAATTGAGACTCAAAGAAATGCATCGTTTTAACGTAAAATGTTACACACTAACTGACACTACCTGATCGATATAGTTGTTCGCTATACATTTTACTGTTTTAAAATACGGCATTACGTTAATACGCCACTTGGTAATTTTTGTGAACTCGAAAGTTTAGCAGAATTTGTCGTTAAAAACTTGAATTTTACGATTCAAGTTAGGAACATGTCATTCGCGGTAAACTCTGGTGGAGAAAGAAACACCCGCAGGGTAAACAAAGCACCCATATATGACTCTGACATTTCTGAAGAACCTAGCTTAACCAACTAAACTAGTAAATCAATTATACTTGCCTTACAAGTAGTTTTTACCATTGATGTTTACCAAGTTTTTCCACAGGGGTCTACCATGTATCTCTATCACGTTTGCATAAACTGGGTGTTTACCATGGGTGTTTACCATGTGCATTTACCATGGGTGTTTACCATGTGCATTTACCATTGGTATTTACCATGGGTGTTTACTATGGGTGTGTTACCATGGGTACTTATCAGGTGTACTTATAAGGTGTTCCTACCATGAGCATTTACCAACTTTCCCCGTGCAGTTGTATCACGTGGCACGTATATGGTTTGTTCCTTGCTTCAAGCCACCCTATGGTTGCCAATCCGGTTGTGAGCAGCCGTGGTCATGAATTTATGTGTAGAAGGCAGATGGAGAACCCCCTTGCCTTTATTCCTGATCCTTGCTAAAACCCAATCCTTTTCTACTGTCAAGCAACATACTTCTTCACTCATCATCCAAAAACCCATCCGGTCCTCTCCTCTGCTGTCTCCTTTTTTATATTTATTTCAACTTCTCTCTCCTGTTATTTAATCACGACCAATTACCAACAAATATCTTCAAACACACAATTAGGCATTTACACAAATAGCACTTTTATTTTTTGATACATAGAAAACCTAGTTACAGTCTTACTTCCTTCTTCCTTCATTTCAATTACTTCTGATTGGTGCATCCAACCTTTTGTTCTACAAATTAGTCAAAGTCGAATTCGGATCCAAGTGTCTTTCTGTGAAGAAGTCAAGTCAACTTCTGCCTCTTGTTCTCGCATGTGTAGTGAGTTCTACAGTTTAAACATAGTTTTGCAACCTAACATTAGCTTCGAATGCTAATTGGGATAAGGATCCTTGTCAATTCCAAGTACGCAAAATTATTAAAACTAAATTTTTACTAATGTTCATGTATTATATAGCTACTTTCTACGGGTTTCTGAGTAAACGAATTAACTCAGTAACCGGGTAAAGAGGGCTTGGGCTATATAAAATAAATGTGATTATGATAAGCACTCGATTTTGCATTATTACATGGAATTAGTAGAATTGGAACTGGGGAACTCGAGACGGCGTCATCCAAACTCATTTCGTGTCAATAAGCGAACCAACCGAAGACTCTATTGTTTCAATCATTAACCGAGATTTCTAACTTGTTTTAATTTGTTTGTTTGGTTGCTCTATGTATCTATGTATGTATACTCGAGACAAAGGAGAGTCTTAGTCTTAGCGTAGTATTTACTTCTGTTCTGTCTCTTTTCTGAAGCCTAAATCCTAATGTAGTAAAGTGTATGGATGGAGGCAGAAGAGTCCGCAAACACTTTCGACTAATAATGGTCTCGCGGTTGGGTTCGGTCTGAGTGTCCTACTGGTATAGAAATAGCATCTGAGTGAACAGTGTCATTCTCGGTCAATGAACTCCCTCTCTTCTCTGCTTAATCTATTGACTCAGATTGGAGTCGTTCTGGCTCTGCTCTGGCCGCAGATCAGACCCACCAACTCTGAGCTACAAATGAAGTTCAATAGGCTAATCCTGCCAATTTTCTGTTTTTAAACGACGCAACTTCCATTTAGGAGGACGCGGAATTCTTCCTAATTACCGGGCTTCACTTGGCCAGCACAGCACACGCGTTTTTTGGTCAATTCTGCTCGGCTTTTGGCTAGGTCGTCCTTCTTGTGTACCATTGTATAGTAATTACGTTTTTGAATTGTTTCAATACGCATAAGATGAAAGATGTGTATTTAGGATAATAGAAATACACTTTCTTTCGTTCCTGAGATAATTATAGGCTTGCCATTCAGTTTTTTGCTAGACGTGCGTGTGCGTGTATTAGCGTACTTTATTACAATTCTCTAACACGGAACCACGACGTATTGTATTCCTACATTGATTATTCAAATTATTTGTAAAAATGAATTTTTATTGAATTTTGATGCAAGTAATACAAAGATATGTACATACATACGTAAAACGTAAATACATACATTACATATGACAGACAAGAACATAAGCGTCAAGAAGTTTCCGGCATAAAAGTATTTATATTTCGTGAATTAAATTAAAATTGAGGAACAGACGGATTCGGATTACATATGTATGCTTAAGAGTCATCTTCGGTTTTTGGCTAGGAATTTTCTTTATGTTTTGGTTCACGCTCCAGGTCAAATGACAGTAGGCACATGGAAAATTCATACCATTTTGGAAATCTTGAACACTCATAAATATAGCACGATTAATGGTCAAATTAAATTTTTAACACTAATACACTAGATCTTAATGTATACAATGCAATGCCAAACTATGAATTGATTGGGCGAATGCCTTATCAGATAAACGCAAATTGATTGACTGGATCTTAATTTAACTGCATTCTAAATTAGATCAAATGTAATCAATTGCTGCTGTGTTTCGGATTTAATTTCAAGGTCTATTTTTCACATTTGATTCCTCCAGTATTCATGCTTTACAAAATGGTATGGATTGTCCATGTGTGTATTACCATTTGGCCTTGGCCAAACTAAGTGAGAAAACCTAATCCAAAAATTGAAGATAACTCGTAGAGATGCTAGGAGATTGGCAATTGTTAAAGGTACCTAATATACACTTTTAGGTGAATTCGCAAAGCTATAAACTAGAATAATTCTGGGTAAAGTCAACCATGTCGAAAATCGACGAATAAACCAAAAATCCATCTAATTTAATATAGCAAGCAAAACATGATTCATTTTTTAAGCATTACCCCGCCTTTGTCAGAACGTTAAGAATATTTGAAATGCATGTATTTCGTGACACACCCTGTGCTCCTCGTTTCCTTGAGTAATAAGTAGGTTAAAGTTTTAAGGTTTATTGCTTTAAATATTATTATGAGAATGTGGGTTCTTCTTTTCTCTTCACCTAATTGTACGTATATCCTATCCCTATCCCATATTCCTGTTCCTGGTTTCCGAGACAGAAAAACTCTCTTTGTTTATTCCCATCAGGCATCAGGCAAGACATTATTCTAATCTGTTTTTGCGAATCTCAATTGCGAATATTCCTCTACGCACTTCCAGAATCTAGTACGGATTAGTTTACGACAGCAGCAGCGTACGCATCACGCATCCCCATTTCGTATGTAAATAAGCAAAGCCTATTTAACTCACGACTATTTATAAGTATATTCAGCGTGCCTAATAAATGCGCGTATGATGTACAAATTTCCGATTCTTCTAGTAGAAAATATGGAACGGCGAAACATTACATGCAAATCCATGCAAAAAATGTCTAAGTATTTAGTTTAGAAGGTCCTTTGACCTCACCCTGGAACTTGCAGTCAGGTTTCGTTCAGTTAGGCTAGGCTATGCCATTAGTGGATCGAATTTCTATTAGTGAAAATATTATTATATTTTTATAGACCATGTTGGAAAGTATTTTACGCAGGCTTTATTTGAGGAGTACCTAGGTGAATTTGTGGTGAAAAGAAGTGAAGGAAATGTTTATTTTCACAGCTTTTTTTGCAGGACCCGAAAATATAGTTCAAATTCAAGAGTTTACTGACTAAGAGTTGAACGCTAACCTACTGGTGTAATTCAACGTAACGCAGCCTCTCATTAGCATAGCAAAAACTGCCCGACTAACCTTTTCCCACGTTGAATATTTTTTGCCTTTATCAGCTACAAGCTGACTAGTGAGCTACAAATTACTCCTTGTTCTAGATACAGAGTTGATACAGTTATGCGTTATGATTTAATTTGAACCCAATTATACTCATTCCCGTATACTTGAATTACATTATGGTACAAACGACCGGAAGATTTATTGTTCTGATGTCGCTGAGAGATACCGTGCTCAGTTCAGGATGGGAGTGGAGCATTATTTCTCACATGTTCTGCTGCGTTAGTCTAGTTTTAAAAATTAAGTGACGCATAACGTCAATTTCAAGTTTATAATGTTGCTACTTGTTACGGAGTGATTGGCTCCTATACTCGCTACTAAATGCCTCATTGAACGAGACTTATAGACTTCAACCAAGTGATGCAAAAGCCTGGGCTTGAGAAATGATTATTAGAACTCATGTTCAGGTTAGGCAGTGGAAGCTGGGAGCATAGTTAATGCAGTTTGTGCACAAGTGGTCCACTAAACTAAACCTCGTCATGATTACTAACATTATTTGAACATGAACAAGAAGGAGGAACGACTGAGCTCTGAACTGAATTCTGTAGCCTCTGCTGCCTTTGATCCACTTTATTTAATTTTTTTTGAGCGAGAACATGACATACTATGAAAAGGCTTCCTTTAAATCACTTGACTACTCCCACAGTGCTGGGAAGGATTTTTAATTTTTAACAGGATGGGCCTCAGGCTAGGCTCGAGTCATCGCTGAAGGTAGTTGGTCTCATTGTTGTGACTTTTGCAGAACTCCCGTACCCTCCGCATCCCTAATTGGCTAGAAAGAGCTACGTACTTTTCGCACGCTCAAGATTCTGCATTCTGCATTTTTAATGCATAGGTATACACATAACAACACGCATTTTGCGTGTAACTTTCTGCTCTCCTATTTCTCTACTTATTAATTCCAATAATTAAGGATCAGGAAGTAACCTGACTTGATATTATATAATCAAAACATGTTGAACATGTATATTTAACTCTGCAGCTTTCCGCCCGTTTGAGACTACTCCGACAATTATCGGTTCTTTTCTTACCTATTCACATAATTTCCGACTAGTCTTATTAAGCCAGGACACGTGATCCCGGAGTAAAATAATAGAGTCTCTGTACATAGAATGGCAGCGTATGTATATATATTCAGCTGGAGTAATAAATTATATTAAGTGATCGCTGTCAAAATCCTTGATAATCTGTTATAGTATGGCGATAAGTACTTATCCATGCATTTATCAAACTGGTTTATCAAATTATTTACCGTTAATTAACTGTTAGCTGTGCATACATATTTCCAATCTACATAGTATTTAGGTAATAATACCGACCGTCTATACTCAATAACTACAAGAAATATGACATGCCCCATATATAAATCTAATTCGCCGTCGAAATACAACAAAGAAAGCTTAACCGCTCCCGAATTAAAGCATTTCACTTAAAACTTTGTTTATCAGAGTTCGGAGAGTTGAATTTAAATATTGTCCAACGTCAATTGAATACCTACTTGTGTCTTGTGTTATATCAGAACATCACAGTTATACCTATGGGGTTAACTAGGTTAAGTTGTCAATTTTGTCAATAACCAAAAATGTATAAATGGAGCGGACTTTATGATGCTCAAGTGATGTTTAGAATTTAGAAGCATTAATATGTTCTAAGCGGTTCACAATCCTTATACAGTTCCATAATACAGTACAGATAAACTTTACTCGGTACTCGCTCAGAGCAGCTCTTTTATACATATAATAATAATTGTAAATAATAATATGTAGTTTGCGTTTATTGTCCGATATAGTGATCGAGTTTCCTTACAGGGATTCCCAAAAATATGCGTCTTTCCGTTCCGAGAGCTAATAAACTTTGACTGGATTGACGTGTAGAAGAGCCAAACTATGGGCTAACGGATTTAAAGATTTTGTAATATAATTTAAAAGGCAGAATTTGGAACTCCAAGCCAGAGCTACTATAATAACAAGTTTTAAAGTTATGTAAAAGTTTAAATAGAAGGATGTAGGAAATGTGGGGTACATTAGATTACACTACAGAGCGTAGTGTAAGTAAGCGTGCTGGTTGTAAAGTCCTTGATGTGATGGACCTACTCATCAATCTGGTTTAGTAGTGCCTCTTCCCACTCGTGTATCGTAATCATTGTTCCTAGTGCTGCTATACATACATGTAGTTAGTTAGGCTGTATTTCTGTAGTGAGTGCGAGATAAAGAGAAAGGGCATTGACTTCTTATTTCTAGCTTAAAAGTTCAACTCTGTATTTACATTTTATCCCATATAACATACAACAAAATACAAGCATGCTTCTGTGCCTCTTTCGGCCTAAGTACATGGAGTGGAGCATAGGTGCTGCAGAATTACATTGATGTGCCTACCAGGATATTGAATTTGAGAACTAAATAAAAAGTACTCAAGTCAGTGGAGCTCTCTATTCAATTAGGAGGTGGCTTTGGTGGGATTTTTATAGATCGGGCGTTGATCCCAACTAACTCTGTGGGATTTGGTCTCTGTTTGAGGCCAGGCCAGGCAAACAATTGTTTATTTTTATCGTGTCACGTCGATCCGTCCAGAGATATTAAGTAAATGATCCACAGTGACTTGAGTTGAGAGAGTCGTGCTTCTACCAGTTCAACTGATTCAACTGTAATAATATAGGCTGAGTCCAAAATCCGATGCCTCATGTTGAATTAAAATAGAAATGTAGGTTATGTCATCAAATCCGTCCATTTCGAGCCGCTCGTTTTAGTAATGCAGCAGCTCAATGTAGCACTTTAATTAAGATTAGTTAGTCGATCGTTTGAGTAATGCAGCAGCTCAATGTAGCATTTTAATTAAGATTTCGCTATTTGTAAAAAATTGGAACCAGAGTTTGTAATTAAAAATATTTAATAAGGAAGATTAGGGAACAACAGGACTTCAGCATATATAGTATACCTATACGGTCTTAGGTTTACTTTCGCCCATAAACGGAGCGTGCGTACATTATTAATTGGATGAGCAGACCCAGACTTACTTATGTAACCACAAAGGAAAATTGCCCCTACACGTACAAGCAAGTAGGGCTCTTATTTGTATTGCCCATTTACAAAATGAATGTCCTGGTTCATTTCCCACTGATTCGTGTGATTTCTTTAGGTCAATATCTATAAAATATCAGTAAACCATACATGGATTCAGCATTTTAAAAATGTTGCATAATATCAGCTATTGAGTTGAATTGGGGATTCATCTGCCACATGTAGAGAATGTAAGGTTTGACAGTAGAAAAACTCGTTCTATTCAATTAATATCTTGTTTATACAAATTAGGGATTGTAACGGGTCGGGTTTTTGGGTGACCCGACCCGTACCCGAATTTGTTTCGGTTTGAAAATAGACAGACCCTATACGGTCGGGTGGGTACCCGACTCGATCCGACCCGAACAACCCGACACGATTGCGAGACTTAATTCAAATTTATTAATTTACGGTGTGATTCACATTGTCAGAAATCTTATTATTCGAAAATTAGGGCTAATGCGAACGACCTAAACGGTGTTTGGATTTCACGAGGTTCAAATTAAATAAATCATCAATTAGGCTTAGTATGTATGTGGCAGCAGATATTCAAAAGGGAAGCATTACATCATCGCGTCAACGGAACTATGTATAACTGCCAGGCAAAGTCAACAATACAAAACTTCCCGACTAATTTTACATGTAAAAAGCTTAGGCTATGTAATTTAACCTGGCAGCTTCTTTCGTGTTTTAAGACTGAAAATACAGGTGTGTGTATCTGCTGATGCGAAAAGCCATTTTCAAAGCTAAGTAAACTGTGAGAAAGGAGTTTGAAAATAATTAGTCAACTCCGTTGAGTCAATTCAACTACCTGTCTGCCGTACCTTCAGAACCGAAACACAGCCCAGCATAGCTTTAAGAAGCATAACCTGTTCCATATAACCCGAATTTAAAACAAAAAATGCATTTACATATTCATTAGTCCGACCCAAAATTAAATTACAAGCTGAATATGATTTTATTTCGAAAAATCACTTATCGCTTATCCGGTTTTATGTAGCTATCATACTAATATTAATATTTAATCCAACCATTTTTGAGCTTTTAAACGAGATAACTCAAATACCAATCGCTGATTGGTACCAAACTTGATTGATCGTTCCACGACTGTAGCAATACATATGGAGATATTTAATTATGATTAAATCGCAATTACGTTAATACCAATCATTGTAATTCCAGACGTGTTCTATATTGGAGGGCCGCCGGCTGGAGAATGGCTAGAAGCTTAGACTAGACATGACTTAGCCAATGACGGAAGTAGTGCTTTCTCCTGAGCTGGCTCGAGGGCGAGCGGGAGGAGAGGATGCACGAAGGGCTTTCAGCGGGTGAGACCAAGATGGAGCTCGACGTTCAGCGGACCAAGGGCCTGGCCGCTGAGGAGGCCCAGCTCCTAATCGGGACCAAGAAACCGGCCACTCGGAGTATCGGCCTTCATACAGGCGGAATTGTGAATGGAAGCAGTGGGTCAACCGGAGAGGAGTCCAGTAGTGATGAGCCTGCTCTGCCCGAAAGCACACGGTAAAATACATGCATTCCTTCAAATATATGACCTACTACTAAGCTATCCATGTAATACCTAACTAAATCTGAGAGGCTACCAATTGATTAAGGGGAAATACCTTGGCAAATTCAGTGACGCTATCATACCCACCATTAGAGAACATTATAAATCATTAAATTCCCTACAATCCACATCAAATTCGAATGCACCGGAAATAAATTATAACGAAACAATCAGAAGATGTAAGCTAACCTTACTTCCTTCATATTCTATTCACTCATATTTCTATCACAATATTCCCAATCGAAACGCGGATTTGGCAACTTTCAGCTGAAGTAAAGAACTGAGCAATAATGCGGTAAACCTATTCCGGAGAAAGTTGGTGGGAGTGACACCCTTTCAAAAGCAAAAGTTTCATTGCTTCTACATAGTTAGGCTAGCGTTGCCAAAAGCATTTAGTGGAAATTACTTTTTTTTCTAATTAGGTTAGGTTAGGTGAGCTGCGATAAACCAAACAGTGAGTTTTCCATATACTTTGCTTGTACGAGTATGTACTAAACTTTCTCCTGTCTCAATCTCAATACATAACTGTCGAAACAGTGCCAATGATTCTGAGCAGTTTCTGTGCTATTTTTGCGTGAAGCGCAATAAACTTTTTAAAACACTGTCAAGAGTTTCAGCGCTATTTTTACGTGAAGCGCAAGAAATATTTTGGACATTGTCAACGATTTTGAATTTCGATGCCATATACGTTTATGTTTTCTTCCCTTTCTTTCTCTATTCTCTTCCCTTCTCTTTACCCTCCCATTTCGTTTTTTTCTCCTTTTCTCGCTCTCTTTTCACATTTTTTTTTATTTCTCTGCATAACTGAAACCAGGCTGAAAGTAGTGGGATCGTTGAATCACCGGGGTCTGCTGGTGTTTGTTTGGTCCCTTGCTCGCGTTCGGGCGGGCGAGGGGTGAAATAAGTAACCTAATGGCCGGCCGGCCGTTAGTGTCGCGTCGAGTCGAATAATGTGGATACTGTGTAATGTGTGGGCTGTGGGTTGTTGTGTTCCGTTTGTGGTATTTTCTCCTCGTTACACGTACTACACGCACGTGCTACTTGTTGTACGTAATTTAGAGTTCAAGTTCGAACTCAGGGCGCGCCAAGAAACGGGACAGCCGTAATTTCGGATTCTTACATTCACATTATAGGTCATAGGTCAATCGGTTGTCGTTTGTCGTTATTAGCGACGAATTGAAGGTGTGTTGTGTTCGTTTGCATCAGTAACTAAGTATAAAGCACATCATTAATAATTGCCATTCCAAATTGGCCTTTCATTCATTACTACGTCATACGTACTTACATATTATGTATGTACATATTATGAAGTCCACTTCCCCAAGTCATAAGTCAACTGGACCTGTCACCCGAGACAGCAACTGACGTCGCCTTATGCCGTAGAGCACTTTTTTTTTTACTTTTTTTTTCAAATGCCAAAGAAAGTGTCAGGTTCAGGTCACGGTCACGAAAGGTTCTTAATTGAAAGTCAAAAGTTACTTATCTCGATGAGCAAAACCGCTTTTGTTTCAGGTCATTTGTTAGTACATGTCACAAGTCAAAAGTTTCCTAATATTTAATAGTGGTGGGTCACCAAACTTGGGATGGAGTTAAGCAAACGGGGGCAAGCAAAGTTTGTTTCTTTGCAACCACTTTTTGCAACCACTATTTGCAACCACTTTTAGAGTTTGGTTAGGTTAGGTTAGGGTTGAAGTGGCTGTAAAAAGTGGTTGCAAAGAAATAGAAATGCTTTCCCCCCGTTTGCGCTAACTCTAACCAAAAACTTGCCGTAGAAGTTTTTCATATGCATCTGTCACCCCGTTAGGTCATAGGTGCAATCCTACCAAGTAACCAAAGGCAAAGGGGGTTTTAAAGCTGCGTTCTTTTTACGACTGAGGCTCTAAGTTGGCAACCAATTTTACACAATAGTGCATAATTAATTATAGTTATTAATTAATTGATTATATTTTACGTTAGGTTGACATCTCGCGAAAACTCACGTTTCGTCGAACCTAACCTATGATAACCTAGCTTGAACGAATCCAAGTTGCTGATTCATTTTACATTTTTAGCTAGCGAAGCTTGACATTTTTTGAGATTTGAGTATCCTGCGGGAAAAGTAGAATGCCTCCGAAAATTCTAATTCTAGAGAATTATTTAATTATTTGTGGATGAGAATTCTACGTATCTTACAAATTGTTCAATGTTCACCTTAAAACGCTCGACTAAAAGTCTATAACATTTTCATGTTTGAGCTATCCTTACCATATTGTATTTGTATTTTTACCATGCAGGGGAGGTAATGCAACAAGTCTCAAGAACCACCATTCCCACCATCATGCCGTCCATCCCAAAAAGTATCGACTCAAGGAATCGACGCTGGGTCCATTGTTGCACGGAAGTCCGAGGGCCCGTGGAGGCCGATCACCCATGCCCACCGGCAGTGGGAGCAGCAAGGATGAAGACGAGGAAATGCTGAATATTGATGACAGTAATGAAGAGGATGACAAAAGCTCGGGCCCTTCTGTCAAGGAGGGTGTTTCACACTCATTCACTTCCGGAGAGGTAATAATAATTAACAAATTATGGATTATGAATATGTAAGTAAGTATTCGAATTCCAAAACCTATTTTTCAAATAACATGTTGGTTATTTTTTAAGAGAGTTAGACATCGTAGCCATAACAGAAGCTAATAATGGAAGGGAAGTCTGCGTGAATGTGTATACGGCAGTTGTAACACTTTAATAGTTGGCCAGCTCGCAGCACTTTGCTCTTTCTAGTTACTTGCTGGCAAGGAGCGAGCGCACGAAGATTGTACGTTGAACGATCCAGAAGCTGTGTATTGTGGCTTATATTTGTTGTATATTTGAAACGGTCATTTTATGTTGCTTTCAACTGCTTATGGCTAGTTTTCAATGAAAGAAGCATAATTTCTGTTTGTTTTCCAAGTTCATTTATAACTCCGCGATTTTTGTGTTTAGAAAAATTCAAGCCAAATGATAAAATGTACAATGAATGTTTGTGAATACGGTTCAAAATGCAAAAATTCAACAAAATCAGAATCGAAAATATTAGATGTAATCTACGTTTAGAACAAAATAATTCAACTAGTGCTGTGCTCTTGTTATCCTCGCACGAGCACTACATTTAGCATTTAGCCTACTATGTATTATGATACGTTCACTTTTTTTGGTGAAACGAAAATGTATTGCGAGTTGCGTGTACCTAGGTTTACTCATTCGAAATGTTTATTTGATTGTTTCTGGGTCTCGTCTGAAGAATATAAAAAGAATTGTTCGGAATTCAGAACGAAGCTCTGATGAGAATTGTGAAAATGAGGTTAAAGTTGTAAATTGTGAATAAAGTCAACAAGGAAAACGAAGGATGTGAACTAAATCAGTTTAAAACTCCTTTCCTATTCCATTGTACTCCTTCTTCTGTCTCTGTCAATCGAGATTGAGAACTTTTTAATAAGCAGAACTATGAAGAATTAAGGTTGAATGTTGAATGAGACAATAAAACGAACACGAATGCAAAGTACAACGGAAGGAAACGAAAGTTTTGTTTTTGTTAATAATTGAAATGCAGCATGTCGTAACTGTTGGCATAAAACCAAGTACACAGCTATAATTATTGCAAAAAATTTTACGCGAGATTTCCAGGATTTTATTACCAATAAATCTCTACATAAAATAAAAATTCACACAGTGACCTTTCAATGAACCCAATGAACAGCTTATGAGAGAGATGCGGCTTGCTAGCTAATTTGGTAATGTTATTTTAGACGAGTTCAATTTGAGGAGATATGAATATTTTTTCTACTGTAATATATGCAACTTTTTTGTTATAATTTTGCCGGACTATTGATATTTAAATATGTTCAATAAGATATCATTATTGAATTATTTAAATTAGTTAAATTGCTAGGTTTTCTGTACTTGTTCCCAACTGAAATGCGAAGTATATTGCCAGAATACAGTATTTACTCAATTTACTTACGCACTTGTCTCATTTCCCTACAAAGCTCCTCATTGGGATGATATACCCATGTATTAAATTATGAAACTCATGGCTCATGGGTATGTGACAGTTATAGTTTGCGTACCAACCGTGTGGCGTCCAATTTGGCAATACTTGTACAATGTTGTGGAATGCTAATTTCAGAATTCAGACTCGGAGATGGGCGGGGACGGTGACGGGGACGGAGATGACATGCTGGGACTGAACAAGCAGGAAGACCTGAATCGGAAAGTGTTCGAGTGTGACGTCTGTAATATGAAGTTCTCGAATGGAGCGAACATGAGACGACATCGGATGAGACATAATGGCGTGAAGCCTTACGAGTGCCGTGTCTGTCAAAAGAGGTATAGGTACATCAAATACAGAGAGTTGGGCGATGATAACTTTTTAATTCTCTACCTATGCACATGTTTGAATTTTAATTAGATTTTTTAGAAAGGACCATTTAGCCGAACACATGGCAACACATTCGAAGCTTCTTCCATTCCGATGCCCCATTTGTAATAAGGTGAGTTTACAAACCAAACAGTAATATGGTATGTACTAACCATTTTTTGTCAGTAGTTTCTTAAGTACTTATGGATTGCAAATCTATTGTACATTGTACCTACTATGAACCTTTCTCTTTTGAAATGCTACATACAAAGCTCGAAACCAAAAGCTCAGCTTTTGATTCAACGGCAGTGCTCCTAAGGTAGAATTTGCTACGGCTTTCGTGTCACATGGCACAGAACAAAATGTCGTCATTGGACTTTATTTTGAAAATCCAAAACCACTTTGAAAGTCGTGGCACTTACTTTCATATGTATTGTGCATTGCGCCCGACTTGCACTGAACTGCACAAGGTCAAAATATCAATGAGATTTAAGCATTTTAGAATACCTCTCTCCTACTCCCTACTCCTACTAGTACTAGACATATTGTGCAAGGAATATCTTGCTAAGTTATATAAAAGTAACACTTATACGCTTTCCGTTTGGAAACGCATAAAGATCAGAATCATTGTTAAGGATTCATACCTACTTGATTTTTGTAGGTATTTTTGTAGGTACAAAGGACGATAATACTAGATGCCCAAATATCTTATAAAATTCGCTGCAAAGTAAAAGCTGATGTATGTAGTAGTTGTTGTATCCAAAATCTGCTGTGGATCCTTCGTAGCGAAGCGAGTGGATTCACAACTTCTGAATCTGAAGGTCATAGAAATACTTTTTGGACTTACTTTCAGGGATTCCAGCGACAAATTGCGATGAGGGCACATTTCCAGAACGAGCACGTGGGCGGGTCGCATGATATGGTCAAGGCCTGTCCACTCTGCAGCTACAAGGCCGGGTCCATGAAGTCACTCCGCGTTCACTTTTACTCCAGACACGGGATTGACCTGGACAACCCCATGCCGCACTCCCCGTCGCTCCAGGGTTCGTCGAACGGGGGCTCTGGCTCACCGGGTCCCTGTGGGTCAGGAAATGGAGAATACAGTGAGCTGGCTCAGGCGCTGGGCTTCGAGGATCGCGATAAGAGCAGTGATTCGTCCCTCATCCCATCCCACTTCCTAGTTCCGCAAATTGAGATTTCTGCCACTTCGCCCTATCCCACGAACTTCTCCTTCACGCCCGACTCCAGCTACGCCTTCACACATGACGAAAGACACAGTTGTAAGTACAATGAGATTAATGCTCTGCAACCTAACCGAATTTGCATTATCGGATTACCCTATAACCAACTTATGGTCTTTGTACCGGCAAAGTATTATTCTCGATAGTCATAGATAGCACCGTCAAACGTAGATTTGTTAGAGCCCGAAGAACGGCGCTAACGGGAAAATTAGGTGAAAATTGTGGAACCAATTTTTCTACCTTCATTTTGAACACAACTTCTTTGCCTGAACTACACGATTTAACGATTTAGACAGAATTATATACAACATGAATTTTACTTCCAGTAGTGTGTGCATTTCCATCACAATGAAAGTGTTCTGCTCGGGCTCGGCTATTAAGGAAGAATCTTATGGGCTCTGTCTCTGTCCAAAAACCTAAATCAACATAATTTTTCAGACCACGAAAGTCAATCAGGCTACAAGTTGATATGTGAAGTATACATGATCGAACATGTGACCAATATGGATTACTAAATTAATAAGGAATGTAATTGTAATGAATCAAATCGTAATCGTATTGAAAGATGTATTTTTGACAAATATGTCAATTTGATCAAAAACTTTAGTTTAATTTGATAACGTAAAGTCGGTAAAGTGACTCACCATTTTGGGCCTAAGTATGATTCATGATTCAGTTTTCAATGTGCCATTCTCAATTTTGTTCTCATGGTATCCAGGTAATGGGGACAGCCCACCGCCATCCAACGTATCTCCGTTATCGGATTCAAGTTCTAACATCCCGTCTAGCTCAGACTTGGTTGTGGTGAAGAGGGAGGTCATGGATGAACAGCAGGTCTTCCCGGAACAATCTTCAAATAGTCCTGGAGATCCTAAACCCAACCAATGCACCGAAGCTGGTGAAGAAGTACAAGATGGTCCAGAAGACTTGTCGCCATCAGGGAGTAACCATGCCTTCAGGTTAATAACATTGCAACTACTCGACTACTCAAATTAGCTAGTTCTTGCGTGAAGAGGCCAACTCAAAAGGAGTTAACCATCCATTGTTTACGTTTTACTGCATTGTAGGAATGTCAGTTGCAAAACTTGTCACATGCGTTTTATACGATGACCGGGATGGGTGAATTTAATTTATATTGTATCTGAGGAACTAATACTTTTATGTGATTGCGCCAAACCAGAAATACCCGCCAAGAATTATAGCAATGTATTTAATAGTAATTAATTTGGTCAAGGTCCACCTCCAGCTCAAAAGATAAGTGCAGCTCCCCATCCAAGTCCACGAAACTCTCTCCGCTCAAATCCCTTTTGCGTGATGACTACCGGAAAGATTCCCGAAACGTAGGGACCAATCACAAGAGCACTTCAAATGGAAGCTCATCATCGGGAAGCATAGGAACTGCCAATTCTCATAATGGTCGGACTGGAAGCTCTTCTGCTCATTCCATCGCGAACAATACTTTTCCTGCTACGGTAAGTCTGAAGAAGGGTATTGAAATGCTATATTCAGGCCTTTCAAAAAAAACTTCTAGACCAATCAGTGTATTACTATTGGTCATACAAACTTAATACATACGAAGGAACTTAATACAAACTTAGTACGAGGGTAGAGGGTTGAGGAGGAGATGTGTCAACTCCAAAGTTGAACTCTTGTGTTCTATTCATGAGAAAGTAACGCAACGCAGTTTCCACAACCTGAGCCCTCTTATTAAGTTTCGACTACGCAATTATAATTTAATTTCCACAGAGCGAATTTGCATAATGACATCCCGACGACCAACTAACCATTAAACGATTGATTCCAGGTATATGACGGAGAAATCATCACGTCCTCGAACACGGAGAACTCGGCCAGTCCGTACTCCTCATTCAGTCGACGCGGAGCTTCGGGCTCGGGCCCAGCCGCCATTCATCAGTGCGTCTACTGCGGAATTATCTTCCCCGACAAAACGCTCTATTTCCTGCACAAGGGCTGTCACTCGAGTCCACCACTCATGTGGCGCTGTAACATTTGCGGAGAGTCATGTACGAATGTCTACGACTTCAATTCACATCTACTAAGTAAATCTCACCAGTGAAAGTACTAACTTTACATTCAGGAAGTTATAGGATTACCAGTTACAACACAAGCTGAACGTACGCACATTAGTAGTTGGTAAACTTATGAAAGGTGCGGCACAACAATGCTCCACCTAACCGTCGCTTATTGATATTCTGTAGCACCATGAAATGCCATATCTTTACACATGTATTGCTTATAATATTATTCTTCGATATACATGGTTGAATCTGTTAAGTAAATGATACTATTCTAAATTAGATTTACATAATACAATACAAAGTCCTCCTAGCTCACACCAAGGGAAATAAATAGAACCAGATTCGCTCGATATTGTAGAAACACAAAACACATCAATTCATGTCAACTACATACATTTAAGTTAAGCTGTACACAATATACATTGACTAAATCCAATTTTAAGATATGCAATGAAGTCTGTAGCTTGTAGTGTTCAGCGTAATTGTAGAGGGAGCTAGTGGCTTTGATTTTCGTCCATATTTAAATCGGGACTCACATTACCCAATTACTGGCAGTAGTTCTGATAAGAATTTAGCTTTGGCTTAACCCGCTATTAATTAGGCTTCACATTTCACCAATATACATTAATCCATTCTTCTATTTTTGATGATAATCATCTCATTCATCAATAATAAAATTGATACAGTTGCTATTATACTGTAAAATACTGGTGTAATATTTGCCGTTTGATTAAAAAAGTGTCGTATTGTCTAGTGGGTTCATTTCATACCATATTCAGCAAGCACAAGCAGTCGCATTTCGCATAATGTTATTGCACAGTATACATATACATAGCTACTACCCTTCCATGTCTTTAGGCCCACACCAATATGGCCCACAACAAAAGGCCCACTACAATAAGGCCCACACTACAATAAGGCCCACAACAATAAGCCCCATATT
>JAQFXY010000583.1:0-22410 GCA_034693865.1 Ceratophysella sigillata | reverse complement strand
GTCATACCCAACGGGTCATGGGTCATTTTAGGCCAAACCTGCAAAAAACAGCTACGCAACGAAAAATACCAGTTTCCACTAACTACGCTAATTTTTGTAAACAATACAGTTCAAACTTGAACATTGTAGTTGGAAATTGAATCTCCAAGATCCAAATCTTTTGACCTTGAACACGTAGACCTCAGCTGCAGTGTTGAGTGTGTGCGTTACAAGTGCGCTGTGCGGTTTATGAAATAACCCTGACAGCGACAGCTGCTAAATGGATGAACTCTTACCCAAGTATGAATCTCTCGCTCATCGACTCGTGTGTGAAATAACACACAGACTGGCAAAGTCCCAACTGAATTGCGCCTTCCAATTGCTAATCTTTGAACGTGAAACTTGAAATGCGCTTATTAACATAACCCGAAGCTTTTCGGAGCTGCTGATACCTATTACCTGTGACGTGTAGCCTTACATATTATCCTAACTGCATTCGGTTTGTAGTGATTAAATGCGCGTTTAGCAGAAGCCAATAATGCATTTAACCCCATGGAATTGGGTCTGGACATCAGAGGTCCTAGTCTCGGTAGTCTGTTGGCCTGTAGAAGCAAAGGAGAGAAGGATGTATGGACAAATGCCTTATTCGTTGTGACTTGAATGAGGAATTGGGAGAAGTGCGAGTGAAAGGCGGAGAAAGGTTGGATCAAAAGGGAAGTTGACTAAACCTCAAAGAACATGTTTACGTTCGTAGTCCCCAAGTGACATTTGTGCATGTGTGGTAGGAAGGCCGAGATTAGGCCCAGAGTGGAAGGAGAGAGGAACGGCTCAAGTCTGTCCATTAGACGCTCCGACTCGGCTAGAGCAATGGAGATGAGACAGGAGCTAAGAGCGGAGTAAGTGGAAAGTTAGCCTATTCCCAATGCTCAATACGTCTTGGGACAGGAATTTTATAGACGGACATGAAAAGAAAGGCCTGAGCTGGGCTTGAATGAAAACTAGACGGACCAGCAGCAGCACTCCTTTTATTCATTCCACTTTATTAGTAGTCAACATTACGAAGCGAATAATGAAAAGAGATTCTGGTAGTCATGCCTTCCTCAATAAAGTAGGAAAACGTATGAGGTCTGTCCGTTCCGGAAGCTGCCCACTAAAAGTTATGTGACGACTAAGCCTTGTCCTTCCTTCTGCTCCACTTCCGGCCTATAGTCAAACTCCAATCAAGCAATGTACGTGATGGTCGACTCCTCGAGCCGCACTGCTCCGCTGCACTTGAGACTCAGATGAAGCGGTTCGGTGAGGTTGAGTCCAAACAGAAGTGCTCGGTATCGGTTCGGATTGGGAACTTTGAGAAACGGATGCCCGTTCACGCAAATCTGTATAAATTAGACACTTGGTATCAGAAACACGTCCGCTCAATTACACACTATCTCTACTCATCCTGTCACGGCTGGGAAATGAGACAGTGAGTACCTGAGCCAAACCTCCATTTCACTTGACATGCATCCAAATATTTCATAGCTCAATTACACAAGTTCATGGAACTGAAGTAGAACCAAAATTGAAGCAGGAGAGAAATCTCACTTTCGTGTTGGATTACTCTTCTGCATGATAGTCTAAGTTGAAATGTTGTGAGAAGGAAGAAATGTCAGTATTCAAATAACTACCTCGTATCCGTCGATGTTTAAACTTGAGCACCTGCCTCCATTCGTCCAACTGACGAGCAGAGCATCGTCTCCAATTCTTCTCAAGACCCGAAAGTCCATTTGAGGGAAGAGAGAGTCCAATTGATTCTCCGGTTGGTCGCACACACTTTCTAGCAACTCCTGCAAGGACATAAAACAGAAATCCAGCTATGAACATACATTTCTCATACTGCAAGCTTGGATTCACTTGCTTCCACCTTCAGCTAAATCCTTCGTGGGTCGGCATCATTACAAATTCAGTCACAAGAAAACACATAATCATATTCTACGTCAAGCGTTCAAAAGGTTACCAATAGCTCTCGGCATGTGTCGTAGTGGTTTCCGGATTGAATTACGAATTTTGGCCCACGCGACAATCACCCACGCGGCGAAAGTTTTGAGGTGACAGAGGGACCTGATTTTTTACAGCCATTACATAACCTGAATAATTGTTGTATTCACTCAGATGAATAAGCAATAGTTTATCAAATTTCTCTCCATAGCGCCACGTTCAAGGACAAGGTACACGCGCACAGGATGTTTACCATTAAGTTTTTTATTAGCTTTCTCCATAGATTTTTAGTGCGTGGGTTTTAATTCTTACTGCAACCGGGCACCGACTAGACTTTGTGTAATTAGATTATCACACAACATGCAATAACTCTTTAATCCAATATTAACATGCTTTTAGGTGGTGAAACTTGCTCCACGATTGAAAATGGCTTAGACACAACTTAACAACAAATAATCTAGCTCTGCATTATGCCAATAGTTACTTTATTACAGCCAAAGCAATCACGTTAAGTGGGCAGGATATTATATATGTATTATGCAGATAAATTCATATTTCTCATTACATAAAATCCACCTTCCATCCACCACCGCCCACCTCCACCGCAGCTGTACGTTTATCAGGAATTCAAATATGGCATGACCGTCAACTCCAATGGGACTTGCCAGATTTGAAATTGTCAACGTGCAGCGCAGCGCTTGTAACTTTGAAGTGTGGTTCAACTCCTAATGGCCAATACATGATGCACTCAAACTTCTACCAAACCAAAGGAATGTTACATCGGGAGTTGGGAAAATGAGATAACTCTTCTCGACAAGAAGTCAGTCCACTACTGGTCTTTTCGCTCTGAACAATTCTGATGAACTAATTATTCTGATCGACTACGGCATGTGTTACGAGTGAGAATTTAAGTTATTTGGTGTGAGGAGAAATGGGATTGATGCAAAGGAGAGGGAAGTGGAGATGCCTACCATAATTCGTCGCCTTTCAGCCTCGAAATAGCTGAGAAGCGACCTTGAGTCCTGAGGTAGACAGTCTCCGTTCTCAGAATTGAAGCGGGAGTAGACGGGATATCTGTCGTCAACTTTCCGAATTTCCCTCAGAATCCCATCCAAAAAGTATCCATGCAAGTCAGTTGCGCTGAGGTGAGCAATTCTCCTGGCCAAAATCTGAATGAGATCATTCTTCTCATCGCACCGCATTTTCCATAAAAAGGATTCGTTGAGATGTGAGTCCTTCTCATCGTTCTGCATTCTCTCGTAGTTCTCTTCCATTTCCTTGAGCTGGAGACTCAGGCTCTCCAGCTCTGCAGTCACTCTCACCAACTCGGATTCCTAATAAAATTAATAAGCGGAGTCTTGAGAGCCTCACATGCCAACAAGTGATGAGGCAGGAAAGCGGGCAAGAACGGAGCTTTCCAGCGTTCATGCATGCCTCTGGAGATTAGTCGTTTGAGCTGGGAGGCGTAAGTAAGCAAGACTCAAAACAGGCTCACAATTAAGCAACCTACCTGTTCTCCTTGTCCCAGATCGTTCCGGACTTGTGACAAACTAGATTTTTCCGCCATGGCTTGAAAGGAGCCTGCTTGTGACTCGCTCCGTCTGTCTCTCCGCATCTGCAGAGCACAAAAGATCAAAGCCCAGCATACACAACATTAATAAATGGAGCCAAACTGTCAGGATATAGATTTGGCTCCTAATGGTTCGCTGGGGAAAGTGAGCGTATATCACAGGTCATTATACGATATGAGTAATTCTCTTACCGGAGGGGAATCTGACAAATGTTCCTCACTCTCGCAGCGTAGCAGTAAATGTCTCTCATTCTGAAAACGAATAACACAAGTTGTATTTGCAGTGGGAAACTATAGCTCCTGATACTTAGATACAGGCGAATCTAATCGTAAAGAGCAAGTAAATTAAAAGTCAAGGCACACAACGTCCAACTCTGCTCAAATACAACTACATGAAACCATGTGCCGTTCTACAAAGACTGCATAAATAAGTACATAGAACCGATTATTACTCGCCTCAATCAACTAGGAAACAATGAAATTCTGTATTAAATAATGAACGACCACTCTACGGCATATGACGCGACTAAATTATGTGAATTATTTTTTTAACTGGCATAACTTGGACTTGCTGTTTTTCAGCTCAATACTAAATCTGCATAAACTATTCCGAATTCTAGAATTTCCACAGAAATATTAATTAATATGCTTGAGCTATCTACACCATGAGCACATTGCAGACAACGCATAACTTTGGCAACAACTGGACCTATTCAACCAACTTTCTCTAGAATCCAGTGTTTAGCTTTCGGTAATTTGGTGAAACCATGAATTTGAATATATGGAAATGAGGACTAAAGTAAGGCCAGAGTGATAATGCTAGAAAATCGTTTTTCTCTCCTTACTGGACTAAGATTAATATGTATATCTTAATATTAATCCATTCATAAGGCGCCATAACCATATATAATATTTGTTTTGGAAAGTTGAAGACGCGAGTAAAGCGAGGAAGTGAAGTGTGCCAAGAAGTGAGAGTCAAAAAGTGTGGATTTAGTCGGACTGAGAGAGGAAGTCCGGAAGGGGTTCATGGAAAAGGAGAGAAGAGCGCTTATATTCTACTCAAGCTCATCCCGAGGTTCAGAGCCACATAGCGGAACCTGGGAAGTTCCGACTCTGGAGCAATCATAATAAATTATAAATTCTCCTTTCCACAAAAACTCATAGGCACTCAGCACTGATTTAGCAGGCCTAATAGGTTCTTACACGGAACGTGGCATTTGCTATCGATTAATCATGTGAGACAGGCCTATCCAGCTATGGCTGTATTCCTAACCAGGCATCTGGATCTATTTACTTTGGAAAAGTCAGAACCGGACATAAGGCACTTATTCGACCATGCAGTTCTGCATAAACGATCTATATGTACTTGTCAGAATACCGCAGAAAGACTCTCCTGAGTGTTGGCAAGATATAAATGAAGACTGCTTGGTTCTACGAGGAAGTAGCCTCCCAAAAACTTCCCACTGGAAAAATTTCTCGCAAAAGTTCCTTCCAATTAGTTCGTCCCATTGGAATATTTTCGGCAAACTTAACCGAACTTTACTATTAGAAATTAAATCCAATGACCCAATATAACATAATCTAAATGAAAGCAGCCTGACCACAATTTATAGTTTAAGCTCAAAGGGTAAAAATGAAATTTGAATGCCAAATCGGGGGAAAGTTTTCCAAGTAAGTATCTGGTAGAATATTTTGTGGACGGGTAACTCTTCCGGCGGCCAAACTGTTTTGAGATAGACAAGTGACAGGTAGGAGAAATGATGATGAGTTCCACTTTATGAAGGAGCATTAGTTAGTGTACTAAAAGGGAGATAGTGAAAGCGAGTGAAGTGGAGAGTTGAATTGAGAACAGAATAGAAAGTAAACAATGATCATCATGGCTAACCCGATAAACGTAAGTCTCATCTCCTCCGAGCATTAAAGTTAATGTGTTTAGTTGCTCTGAAACTTCTGTCAGCTTTTTAGCGGCAGATTGCTTGCAAATACAGCAGCTCTGTTCAAATGGGTTCAATACAAAAATACATGCAATATTAAAACAAGCTCAAAACAAATACAGGCTCTTCTTGAGCCTTGACCAGGAGCATATTCCCAGCATGCAAATTCTCATTGTGCAAATCTCCAATATGAAATGAAAATTCGAATTAGGCAATAGATATGACAATTTGGGTTCCGTCATTAAGTCAGCTTCGGTTTCATTAATACAAATTAGGTTAGGTTGAGAGTTTAAAACACCAAATGCATTATAGACTGATCAAGTATAACTCAACGCATTAAGCGACCCAGGAGAAGGTTGGTAGGCGCCCATGGTGAAAGTTCGTGGAAAACTCACGCTTTGCTTTTCCATGCTTGTTTATCATGAGCTTTAAAAACTTTCTCAAAGGATGTTTACCCCGTGGGCCCTAATCCTTGCTTCAGCAGGTTTAGATGCTTGATAAATCCAATAAGAAGATATTTTGAACATCTTGAGCCCTCGTACTAATTGAAAGTGGTGTTTGCATAAAGAGAATTTTGCTGCGTATGGGAATTTGCACATTTGGGCAAGAGCCTCTGAGCTACCTGGAGGATGTTCATGACTTCATGCACTTCTCGAGCAACTCCGACCAAGCCGCCCTCGTTCATTGCAAAAACGTCCAGGTCGCTGGATGCCCTTTGATCCTGTGCCAGAAGTGCCTGGGTTTCCCTGAGCACTTCTTCCCTTTGCTGGAGCTCGGACGTGAGCAGCAGAGCCTTGGTTTCACTCCTCGAGAGTTGTTCAGCCAGTTGGCTGAGAGTTCGCTGGAAGCGTGAAATGAGAAGTGGACACGTCAGAGGAGCAATTCAGAAAGACACACAAAGATAATGTCATGCAGAGCGGGAGAGGGTTTTGGGGAAACTGTTATTTTCTCAGTTGGACAATGTCAACATGTGCGGGTGATGCTTGGCGTGCCTCGCGTGCACTCTGCTCCACATACAATGAGGAGAGATGGGCTTGGAGCGATTTAAGCCAGGATTAGAAGGCGGGAATACGATACAAGGAGAAAGAAATAATAGTGTATTTTTTTGCACTCAAAAACTCCTACATGTGTCCCACGTCACCATTTCCAACAAGATTTACTGCCAGCCAGCTAATACCCTACTTCATCCCTCTCCCAAGCATAGAGTCCAATATAAATTAAAAATAATGCTCCGGACCAAAAGGACTACAGAGAAGTTGAACTCGGGTGTAATTCCGTTTTTATTACCACACCCGTACCACAACTGGTTAGCATGCTCCAAATCCAGATTCAATTGAAAAGATTTTAAAAGCAAATAATCTGATTAACTCCAAGACTCGAAGCCTGAATGATGGCCTATATCCTCAAGTGGGTGAGCATTGGGTGAGGAGGGATGAGGCCCATTAGTTTGAAATATCCTCAAAGGAGTTGGGATTTCAGCTCAGTGAAAGGTGTTAAGTGAAAGTGGAATGGGCCCAACTCTGAACAACTCTACAACTATGGTTCCGAACGGATCGGAGAAATTTAACCGTCATCCGATCCGCCCGGATCGGATAACAGATCGGAGAAATTTAGCGGTTCAAACGATCCGAAAGTTTTGAAATCGGATGGGATAGAAGTAACAAATGGTCCGTCCAGTCCAGTATATGTGCTTATGGGAGGGTGAAGAATATCCGATCCGATCCAATGTGATTTTGGACAACGGATCTGATAATATTAGCAGTTATTCGATCCGATCTGATCGAATTGGATAAAGGCAAATATCCGAACCGATCCGTTGGGAACCATATCTAAGAGTTCATAGATACAGACAGACGTAGGGAACAAAGACTCACTTCAAGGTAAAGAACCTCTTCTCTCAACATTCCATTCGTACACTCCGTATCGCCGTACTCCAGCTCCGTTTCTCGCAGCTGAGTCTCCAGCTTGGAAATCTACAAGGTCAAACAGAAGATTCAAATCAATGGGGAGGTCAACGGGCCTGTTCCATTTTAGGATATTCAACCTACAGCTTCAAATTACAGTGTACTTGTGTATTACTATACTATGTAGTATTAAGGTTAAGTAGGTAGAACGAGCACATGGGTCCATTGCCAATTTTTCCTTTTCATTTCGACCCAAAACTACAAAGCCATTTTAACCTTAACCCCTGTGCCCCTGTGGGGCCGATTAAACTGCGAAACCAAAAACCACGACATTCTAGTAAACAAAATCGGTTTATTTTAAGTTAGGTGAGGATGATGTTGTCCAAACAGATCTTAACTTGATTCATTCTAAATACTGAGGTTAAATGGATTTCACTAAAGCAACAAGCTGTGAATTTGAGAAGTACCACGGTTTTTGGCAGCATGGTATTCATTTGTATTTATATATTCCTAGTACATGGTTTTGGAGCCATAGAACTAAATACTAGTGGACAAACAATAAGGGCCAATTTAAAAGCCAGACCACTACAAGGAGACACATGGCACGAAACAAAAAAACCGACCAAAACAAAAAGAGTCAAAACAGTGAAAGCAGCATCTAAAAACGTAACAGCCAAATATTTCTTTAACTCTTTTTACACTGCCTCTATTATGGCGTGTCTCTTTCTAATTAGGCCCAGATAACTTGTTTCGCTTCCGTCTATTTATACCCGAGAACTAGTGTTTATAATTCAAACTATTTAGTTTCTGACATATCTGGAAGGAAAGCATTTTGACCCAGTAAACATAGGTTGATGCCAGTTTTGATTAGATCATTGTTCCAATCCAGTCCAGACTGTCTGACTTTTACGGTTTTAAAAACATTTGTCTCCAATTCCTAGTAGTTGCTGTAGTCTAAACTCAAAGAGGTACTTGACATATATGAGTTGAGACATCTTAGGGCTCTTATTCGGGCGTTTTGTTTTACTGAGCCCAGACCGAGCTTGAATTTCTGAGATGAGCAGGAAGTATTATTGTAATAAGAAACCTGTGTTTGAAGCAGGGACTCTCTTGAGTGGAGCAGACTCTCCTTCTCCTCAATGCTCTCCAGACAGGCTTTCACCTGAGCTCCCAAACTCTGAATCTGAGCTTTGTCTTTCTTCTCTCCACCTCGTCTCAAATCAAGTTCTTCCTCAAGCTGACAACATTTGTTGTACAAAAATGTAATTTCAGTTCTGGACTGCGTAACTCCTTCCTGCCACTTCTTCTCCTTCCGTCGACACTCGGCCAGTTCTTCCTCAAGCACAAACTCACGTTGGTCAAGCTCCTCCACACGAAGCCGCAGGACCTTCCAAATTAAATAAAGTTTACTTCAAGTGCCTTGTGAACAGCAACCCGTAAAATACAATGGATGTGTCAGCCAGGAGATGCTAAGTTCCTCCACATTTCGCGCGAATAAGTTCTATGCCAATCTGTGTATTACCCCTTCTAACGAAAAAATCCTATAGCATATCTGTGACAACTGAAAAAACTGCTTAAAATATAATTATCGCCTCCTGCATTGTTTCCCATAACAGAGCTTGGTTAAGTGGATTAGTTACGTCTGCTAGGTTGTTCGGTTAAGTTTCCTAAAATTCCTAAGGACTTTTGAGTACACACTTAATTCATCTTCAGGTTATATGTCGACAAACTTAGTATATGTACACTTAGTAAATATAATCCGACTATCTCCTGCCTTTTAGGAAAATCCATCTGGACTTAAATCAAAAACAATTGGAAGGTCAGAGCTGGTATTGCTAGTAGGCTAAAAACCATCGCAATTCGTTACTTAAACCAAAATAGAATTAAAAATCATCCGGACTAAAAAAACTGTGAATCAGCCACTCGTCAGCCGAAGTGTGGTAGAATTTCATATTCTGAATGAGCGATAGCAATCTATGTTATCTTCAGGACTGACTGATTGACTTCATAGATTCTATGATAGTGTCCGAATGAGTTTCGTCAAATCGACAATTTATGTAACCTCCAAACTAAAATTCGAACTGGAATCCGTTCACGGACGCTCTTATGTTGAGTGTGGAACTTAAGCTAAAGAAATGTTTACTAGTAAGATTTGATATCGTTCTTACACTTTCACTATTCAGAATTCAAGTCACAGTAATATTCGCCAAAATCCGATATTCAACGCTAGCATACAATACCCTTCATGAACGCAGTTTCTAGATGCGGTCCCTCAAATGCGGATATAGTACATCTGGCTATGGCATCGTTATCCCAGTTGCTACTTTAAAAGTGCAGTTCTGCCATTGCTTTCTAACGGGAATGAGACAATTTTCTATATAAAACTAATCGTATAAACAGAAAATTAGTAAACCTGAGAGAATCCTTGATTTTAAATTGCCGCTTTGTTAATGCTCCGGGTTTCAGGTTAAAGATCATTCACCACTGCTTAACGCTAGTAAAATTGACTATACTTTCTTGAATAAAAAGCGGCTAGGTTAGTTAGTTAAGTTGATATCACTAGAGTTATGCAAGGTTTCCGACCTGCCCGGACATTTTGAAAAACGACTCGTGCAAAAAATGTGGGGAAATTGACCGTAGCAGGCTAGAATTACATAGTCTGAGTCCTTACCTTCTCGGCCCCTTGAGCCTCGTCCAGTCGACGTTGAAGGCTGAGTGATGCACTCATTTCATTCCTTAAGTGCTCCGTTTCCTCTTCCAACTCCGTGATCCGAGCCCAGACTTTCTCCTGATCTCCCAACATCCCCTCCAACCTGTTGTTCTCCTCCAGGAGGTGAGTGATGTGCGGGTTGTCACTCTCAGCACGCACCCTGCATTTCTCAACCAGTTCCGACTTGAGCTCATCAATTTGAGTCACAAGGCCCTTCTCTCTTCGCTCCAACTTGTCAATTTGGTCCAGAACCGTCTGCTCGAGTCGTTGGATCAATTGAGTCCGCTCGAGGGCCAAGGGCCTTGGAGCCACCTCCCATTTCTCCATACTTACCGCAGCCCATTCATCAGGAAAGAGTGATCGGATTCTTCTGGCCACCAGAGTTCCTTCTCGGATTTTAGTGAGGCCAGTTGGGCCGCTAGTGGATCTACTCTCGGTTGCAAATGAAGCATTCCCTAGGCTTCCGCATCCTTCCCTCTCATTAAGAGCCTCGACAAGAAAAACCTCAAATTGTTCCAGTTCTTTAATTAAGCGGTTCCATTTCTCTCCCAAACTCTGCTGCTCCTTCAGGCGCTCCAAACTCTCTCCAAGACTGCATTCCAATTCACTCAGCTTTCTCTCGTGTGATTTGGCCAGCTCACTACGTTCTCTCCCAGCCACTTCCTTCCACTTCTCCATTTCCCACTCCAAAACCTCAATTCGTCTTTGTAGAATAGTTTCCAAAGCTTCCTCCTCGCCGCCTTCACTTATCACCATGTTAACAGGTACGCCGTTCAAAGGCTCAGACTCGGCCTGCATTTCGAGAGGACTAATTGCATAAGAGGTTTCATTCCTCAGTTTCTTGGATCTAGGCTCCTTCCATGCTAATTTGTGCTTTCTGGAGGAGCCTTGCTGTGCAGGAGGCATGGGCAAGGACCTGTACCGGGAGTGGGATCGGTGAGATGTTGGTGAAAGCTGGTGAAAGCTGTTCCAGAGTGGCCAAAGGAACCAGTAGGCGAGGGCGGGTAATGCATTGAGGAGAAATTGGACCGAGTCCTTAATTTCAATCTGTGACTCCTCTAGGTCAAAGTTGCGTTGTTCATGAGCCTGAGCCAGAGCCTCAGTCCGACTAATCTGTGAACTGAGATCGTCTTCTCGCTCCCGAAGCTGAAGCACTTGGATTCGGAGTTGTTCAATGTACCGCTTCTCGTTGGAGAGGTGATGGTGGAGCAGGGCTTTCTTTTCTCGCAATTCCTGCATCTTCGCCTCCAGTCTGGAATCCAAATAAATAAATAACCGTTTATTCACAGTTTCAAATTGAGTGAAGTATGTGTCAGAATGCGACTGGGAAACAGATTATCCTCTGCCACTCATTCTCTCAAATCTGTCATCTAGCTTAATAGGCTGAGTCTACGTCAATAGCACTCGGTCAGTTGGCGCCTCGCGATTCGGGCTAGTGAAGTAAGGCTATCACACGGTATTCAAATATGCTTTAAGTGTAGATTAAGGCTTCTAAATATTGTATTTTGACTCATGAAACTCTTTTTGAGTTTCTCGGCTGGATTAAGGAACAAAGACATCCACGACGCGGTAAAGACACATGGAGAAAGTTTCAACTCAGTTTTGACCTGTGAAGTTTACACAGGAGCTATCAGAAGAAAAGTTGTTGCCCTCATCAAGATAGGAAACTTTTGTAGAAACTATTTTTCTCCAGAGTGACAGCCTCTGGTCATAGGTTAAGCACAAGGTGCACTGGCTGTTTGCCATGAGTCTTCACTACAGTATAGTAGTGTTTAGCAACTTTCTCCATGGTGTTTAGCATGCCGCTCCTACGTATTGCTTACTTAAACCACTTCACGCATGTATTATTTGACCAATAACAGTAGCCATAATCCTAAACTGTATCAAATTTACTATGTGTTTGTGAAGATTTCAAGCTATTCTCGTATTGTTTTACCCCGCTTTACAGTGTATCTCTATTTATTCGGCCGTTATTGCTGCGCCTCATGTTATTTAGATTTTGTGGCGGGCCTCTGATAAAATAGCTGGAATTGGCTAGCGGATTGACGGGGATCAATTGACGTTCTGCGTGTGTGTGTATGCGTGATGGGTACGTGAGAGATGACGTTTTTGTGAAATTTTCTGATGCTGTCTGGAGACACTGCGAGACAGTCCATGCTATATTTATTTGGCTACTCAGTTTTTGCTTAGTTTAAACAGATTTTGCCCAATATAAAAAATGTTTTGCCCAATGTATAACATGGTTTGCCAAACATTGTTTTCGCCCAAGTCCTAAATACCAAGCTTGCCGAATTCCTATGCATGTTGTAACCCATTGTTAACATCTTTTTTTCGCAGTTGTGTTATACCACAGCAAAAACGAATTGTAAATTGTGGATCACCGCAGCTGTCCGCTCTAGATTACTACTTTACCCAAACATCAGCAATGTAGTAATCTACGTTTATAAAGAAGTAGACTTTGGGCCATTCATGGATGATTATTGGGCATTTTGGGATTTGTATTGTGCAATCTGGTTGAAACCATTGGATAAAAAGCTGTATTGGGCAAAACATGTTTTGGATTTGGGGAAAACATGGCAGCCTATATGTGCGCGTGAATGTCTACCTCTGACACTCGTGCCGAATGTCATTCTCAGCCTCTTCCATCTCAGCCCGCTCTTCCTCCAGCCCTCGATTCTGATGGATGAGACTCGCAACTTTGTCTTCCAAGCTCCGGATGTAAGTGACGTCAGCCCACTGAGTGAGTCTCCGCTCAAAGTCCGTGAGACGCTCCCGACAGAGCTTGAGTTCGGAAGACAGGTCGGAGTGATGACTTCCGCGTTTCCGCACCAGCCCGTCCCTGCTTGGACTTGGGACAAAGTCGCCTCTGGACTTTCCCTCACCTTTCTCCTCGGCCGCACTCAGCCCGTCACTGAAGCGGAGAAGGAGGCCCTGGATTTGGGACGTCAGGATGAACAGCTCCCGCCCAACCTCTTCCTGTCTCCCACTTCCTGACCCTGACCCCGACTCATCCGTGAACTGAGTCTCGAAAATCCCACTTTCCTGCAGGGACAGGGACTCGGAGCACTCACTGCACGAACTTCGGGACTCCGCTACGCTCGAGTGGCTGTTGCTATGCTCGTAGTCTCCTGGGATCTGAACTCAATAATAGAATATACAATAAACAGAATTCAATACAAGAGTCAGCTCCTCCATAATTCCTGGCAACAACTTATCCGTTTAGTCTAAAATCAATGCAAACATGAGTTTTATTGAAAGCATAACTAACAGAAGGAACGGGTTTCTAGCAGGCTTTTAGGATTAGTCGAAGCAAACAGTTTGCATACTTTAAAATGTTTGCATATTACGTTGAGAGGGAGCATATATAATTCGTAGTGACGCCAGACGCCAAGTGTACGACATGCTGCACTGTATGTAAATATATACAAAAATGCAAAACCAGGGCAAAGTTCAAGCTTTCCTTATTTTCGGATATTTTGTATTGGCGAAATACGTAGCTCCTCGTAAATTTAGTGTAGTTCAAGATTTCTCTTTAAAAATAAAAAAAAATTAGTGTGTACCCCAAAAATGTAAATACAGTTGAACTTAATTTCAGGCGGATGCGCTTCTTAGAGATATTCAAAGCGTAAAAGCTGTAACCGGCTAGCTCCGTACTAATTAGAACAGTTGAATATATTGAGCGGCATACTAATCAAAAAAAATTGCACATCTAATTTTTTGTATAGCTTATAAGAGTATTTGTAAAAAGGCATATGGTTCCAAATCCGAGCTCAAAGAAATATGCCGAGCTCAACACATGGACTTGACAGTTGAATTTACATGGAACAAAACGCTAAAAGTTCATTACTTTTTTTAAAAGTTGTTCTAGATTGTAAAGTGATGAGAAGGCCCAGTAGTTGGCATTGTAACTCCTTTAGACCATTTCTACCTTGCACAACCTATCCTTACACAATTATCTATTAAAAATCATTAATTAAACGTAAACGCTTTGGAATGGAACGGATTAGTGAAATGGAATTCATGTAACAACGCCTGATTTCTTCATCTCACCAAATAAAAGAGAGCCAGCTATACCATTAGCCTTTTATTACTCAAATGGGAACAACCTTTATCTTGCACATTATTTTATGTGGAGAAGAATAATCCAACGATTGGGTTATCGCCTCACTTTTATTACTCCAAGATTGCGCATCTCTCCAAAGTAACCTTTTAGCCCGGACCTGTAAGCCTGCTTGGTTACAAAGGCCGCTCGCTCTCCACTTGTGTGTGTTGTTGCATATTTTCCTTTTTTCCTCCTCTCGCATTTCATATTATTGGATTTGATAAAAAGCATTTATTTACAGTTAGAGCAGTCGTACACAGCAGGCAGAGAGTAATGATAATATGTGTAATGGACTGACCAAAAGCAGCACACAATCCGCCGTTTCCTCCTCATACTACTGCTCCTCGCAATTGAGGGGAACCACCACCGGTAGGATTTATGATAGGACGTGAAAAAGCCATCATAATAGACACACGTTCACATTTTCCCATGCTCAAGTGCGTGGAGCAGAGAGTCAAGAAATGGATCGTAAGAAAAGATGAGTATTTGCCAGAGAAAGGAGGGCAGCGAGGGAGTTGAACAATAGGAATCAAGCAGCGGCAGAGAGCGGGACGAGTGATTGAGCCAAGCCCAAAGAGAGATGCTCAGAGATAGGCTATCAGCTCACAAGGCCACTAATTACGCTTATCCTATTTAGTCAAACACTTTTTCCTCCTCCAACTAACCGTAGTTTCGGAAGAGACTTCCGTTCCGTACAATCCGGCCTCAGTCTCGAGCACGTCCCGTACAGGCCGCTTCCCATCCCCGCAAACCTGTTGGGTTTCACAAGAATGAACGCACAATCAATTCAATCCCAATTCTGGGAATCCCTTTAATTCACAGCTCCTTCTACGGCCGTTAACAGAGTCAGAAACTCATTTTCTCAAGCTAAAACCTTTGCATAAGTCAGAGTAAATAATAAACAGTGGCTGAAGAGGATTCTTCGGCCTGTACAACTGTATGAATGATTACATAGGCCACCATGCTGGCCGCGTGGTGGGAGTCAAAAATTATGTAGCTAGATTCTGAAAATGTTCTATAAATCATGTGGGAAGGAAATGAGGGAAAGTTTAATATTGTTTAATTATTTGTGAAAGTGGTGGCTAATTGGGAAAAGTGGAAGAGAGGCATAGGCCTGGTTTAATTTATGGTCTCACGGAAGCCGTGAAATTGAATGGGTTCCCGAGGTGGGACTGCTCAAAAGGTAGCACGGACTTCCTCTTGTGACAAAGCTCTTTGGGTGAGAACTGGGAAAGAAGTTTAATTTGGGCTATCAGTAATTAGTGCTGGAGAGAAGGCCAAAGTGTCTAAGTATTATGTTTCCCATGTAATGCCGTCACCTAACCTCTTTGGCTCGAGTGGGCTGAGAAGAGCCCAGTTCTTCAATCTCGAGGAGGCGGAATTCAAGAAGCTCATTCTGCTCTTTCGATTCTCTCAGCTCCTCACGTAACTCACGAATCGTGGTTTCCAACGAGAGAACTTTGGCACGTTGACTTTCCATTTCATATCCCACCAGCCTGCCTTGACTAATATCACAACTTTCCTCCAGCTCACAAACACGGCTCTCCTCACTGCTCCCGTCACCCAGCAGCCTCTCCAGCTCTAGACCTGCACCTCGCATGCACTCCAAGGCCTCGATCCTGGCCTCCGCTGGAGAGCTTCTCCCACTTCTCGTCCACTCCTCCTCATTCTCGGCCTCCGGAAGTGTCTCAAGGGCTGAGCTGCCATACTGTACCAATTAAATGTTACATTGTGAGACATTAGGAGAGGAATTAGCCAACAACAGGCATCTCTACCTATAACAAGCTTAATTATTCTCCGTGTGTCTATGCTTCTAAGGCATTTTCGTCTCATAGTCTATTTTAGGATCTCTTCATTCATGGAAAATTGAATCAGGCTTAAGTTGAAAACGGAGTTTAAAGTGTTGGCACACGGAGGTAGAGTGGATAAGGTAGGACGTTATTAGATAAATTATTAATTAAATTATAAAATGAATAAATTAAATACGAAGTGAACAAGTTTATGTAAATTGTCACCGCCTTCTGTTTATGCGCCAAACTAACTCAAGCGGATACGAATGCCCTAATGTAATCTTAGGTATTCATTAACAACGGTAATTAGAGAACGAGCTGAGCTACACAGATCCGTGCTTTGCGCAAAAGTACGGGCTACTAGTAATAAATTATCAACGCCTTCTGTTTATGCGCCAAACTAACTCAAGCGGATACGAATGCCCTAATGTAATCTTAGATATTCATTAACACAACGGTAATTAGAGAACGAGCTGAGCTACACAGATCCGTGCTTTGCGCAAAAAGTACGGGCTACTAGTAATAAATTATCAACTCATGAAGGAACCAAGGCTGTCGTCAGTGAGCCATACAATTTTAATTCAACATATCATACGCTGTCATGACGGATGCACAATAGCTGATGCTTAAAGTCACATTCTCTCGAAGTGACAGGGTTTGTACTGTCATTGGATGCATGTAACGACGCAATGCGTGAGGGTACGATTACAGCTAATTAACTATACTTGGTTCCAAAAGTTCTTTAAATAAGGAAAAATTGCAGAGGGAATTGCTGAAGGAAATGATGTCTTTTGTATTTATGAAGGTTTACACACAAGTAACACGGTTGATGAACACATATGGCTCCTTTATGGAGGGAGACGCGAGATTGAATGAGCGTCCCGAAGGAACGGAAAACATTCAAGAAATGGGTACACAAAAGCGGGGAGAACAAAAAAATTAATAAAAAACATAATAAAAAATTCATCTTACAAGATGCTGATGATGGCAAATAAGAAATGCAGAGTCGACCACACTCGGTAAACTCGGATGACCACCAGTCTCTTTCATTGTTTCATCGTTTGCTCGTACAAGTTTGGGCGAGGAGACGTAGTTGCAGTGGTATGGTTTATGGCGGAGACAAGGCTGCAAAAACCGGCGAGATCTCTGTATTCGGAGAAAATAAAAATAGAGAAAATAAAAACCTGTCTTCTGCAGCTCGGGACCTAAACAATATCGTGACCATCTCTTTGAGCCACAAATAGCACATAATCAGGTGCGGATGTCATAAATGCTTTCCCCAAATCCTTCTGACTTTCGATCATTCTGAGGAATATAACAAAACTCTATTCTCGCCTCCTTTAGAGTTTCATTAATATAATTTAGTTTAGATTAGGTTATCTGAACCCCGGTAACCTGACCAAAACCCTCACACAATATTGGAGACAACTGTGGAAGCGACAATAGGCGGCATATCCCTTAGTATTCAGTATTTTCACATTTACTAAGTTAAATCAAAATGCTATACAGTAGTAAGTACGAGTTCATATACATAGGTATGTAAATCGTATATAAACGTTTCGTCCGACTAAGCTACTGATTATTCATACAGACAGGCATGGGCGTCCCATTAGGCTTCGACGTCAATTGAGCACATTGATGTCTGCTCCATTTTGGCATTTAACCTAACCTAGCTTAGCTTAGCTTCACAAATATAATCTCAAATACTCCTGAATTATCAAAATCTAAATTGAAATTGGGGCTGGAAGCCCATAAGACCCTTCTGTTTTAAAAAAGTGAGAATGTGGAATATTAGAGTGTGACAAAAGTGGGAGGCCATTGTGTGTTGGAAAGGCGGTCTCCTTTTCCTCATCCTCAGCATCAAAACATACATTTCATGGCCTAGTAAATTCAGAAGCACATAAGTTCAATTCCTTGCATATTCCCAGCTTCCAACCTCTCTGTGGGGAAGAGGGAGGAAGAGTATTAAATAGTGAATGAAACGAGATAGGATGGATTCGTTTCTCCGTATTGATATAAATAATTCAGAACATCAGGAAAGACGCATGTGGTCTCGGGATAGAAGATACTACCGAATGCCGCCTCCCGGGTTAGGACCAACAGCATGTCGAGTCGTAATAAGGAAAATAGAATAGGTACGCAATAGGATTTGGGAGCTTTTACATAGAAAAACAGCTTGAAGGGTGAGCAAGGGGAAACAATAATAAGGAACGGGGCTACGAATCTATTCAATTTCACTTTTCAAAAAAAAAACTCAACAGCCCCAAGACTATAAATATTTACTCACAAAAGTACCAAAACGTCCCTGCTCTTCATCAAATTGGAATAACAGACAAACTCAGAACAACAACCAATAACTATTATCGAATCAATTCTATATTTCCTGCCAATGTCTTGTGCAGTAGCAGAAGATATGTCCTGCCGCCTGTGGAACAATTTCCTGCTCAAGGCATCTCCCTTCAAACCTATTCGCCTAGTTTGAGTTGAAACTTTTGTCATGGGAAATAAGGGTTGTTAATTAGGGTGGATGCCGAGTACAAGCAGGAGTTGAAACGCGTGCTCCTGTTCTGTGGCAAGCCTGACACGGCATGATGGAATTATATTGAGTTCTTCAATTGACTCGCATGACTGATTCCTGCAATTCAAGTGACCGCCACTTCACGTTTACCTCAGCAGCCCACAAGTCGGTACTTACATGCAAAACTACTATTCCCCTGTTGACAAGCACATCGGCAGATGAGTTCTCCGTATTTTAAGTGTACCTACTATTGATGTGTATGCCTCAACTTATGTGGGACAGTGAGAGAAGTCGCAAAGTTTCCAACTGTTCAAAAGTTTTAATTAGCTCCGCGTCCTTTCAGTCAATAATAATTTGGCAGCTGCCACAAGAGATGCTCTTGAGTATAATTCAATAAGAAGATGAAAAGGGATAGAAGATGTACCTAGTCGAGAACTTGGAATTCCTAATAGATAGAACTCCAACGACCAGCCAAAGCCTCATGCCAATTGAGCACCAATCATCAGTTGCCTGTAATGGAGATGAACTCTTGAGTGTTTGGCATTAAGTAGCAATTTTTGAAGGGTAATATGGAGACGATTTTTTCAAACCGATGAGTATGTGATGGCACGTAGAAAACTACTGAATTGAGTGTAAAACGTGTTCTAGAGGAAGTACTACAGTAATCTTCGGACGTTGTGAGTAAACATGCCAGGGCAACAGCATTAAAATATATGAATTATGCTTCTTGTGCATTCCAAATTCCAACTCTGCAACTTGTTGGGAAGAGGAATCAGGATCAGGATGATTGTATTGGTCTGATCCTAGATAAGAGGTATTTGCCTTAGGTTGAGAAACACAATGTAATGAAACAAAACATTTCCAAGTAGGCAGAAGAAGGTGTGAACTTTGTTTTTCCCATAAACTACAAAACACTCATTGTAATGCAAATCATGCCTTCCCGTATTTGCATTACTGGTTTGACACAAATCTCCTTATTGGACCAGCCAGCCGGTTACATTTGAGCCTAACTCTGTTGTATTTATGGTATGTTAATTAGAGATTTCAATTAAGTGATCGTAATATTTTGTGGGTTTATCCGGATTTGTGGGTTTATTCGGATTTCCGTGGGTTCGGTCGCTTTGGCGAAAGGCATGTTCCCGACTTTTATGAAACTGCAATGAAAGTGCTTTTTAAAACGTTTTTTTTTGGTAATGCACTTTTGCTATTATGACAAATGTCTTCATTCGATTAATCAGAGTGTGTTCCGCAATGCACAATAGCTAGGATTTCAATAAGAAAATCAATGTCAGTTTGCGAAATATGTATGTTCAAATATTATCTTGCCTTGCGTACGTACCCCACCAATATTCAAAGAGGTTTTCAGAAAATTCGGTGTATACGTTTTGAATTTGCCAGTTTGGGCTCAATAGAACAGTCATTTGATTTTGCCAATATGGGTGCGTTGTCAAAGCGTGCATAATATGTTTTTTTAATTTTGTAATATACCGTTCGCCAAAAGTGACCCAAGATCAATGTGCCACAACGAGCCCAAGGCTGGACGCGATCTTGAATCATTATAATTAGCTTTCCAATAAATAACATTCTACTACTCTGATCGAAATTGAATACCTATGGATGCACGCACAGAGCTGGTTAGCTAGTATAAGTGAAAGTCTCACACGAAGCTTAATTTACTCGAGTTGGTGTGCAGCAGCGTGGGCTGTAGCCCAGGAACATCGCCAGACTAATTCATTCCCCATAACGGAAATCAATTCCATTAATTACAGAAACTGTAACCTGCCAATTTGGCAAGATCGTCGTTGCCAAAGCTAAGAAGATCAGATGCCTCGTTGATACTAACTGATAGACTGGCTACGTGGCTACGTGCTTAACAGTTGAAAACAATTTGAAATATAATTTTCCCATTTTATGACTTACACTGAACATATTAAAAAAATACGCCAATAACCATATTCTCACGGTGAACACACACAGATATTTGGCAATTGAATTCCGTATTCAGAAAGTGTATAACACTTTGGTGTCGAAGAATGTCTGTTTTTTGTTGTTGTGAAGTGAATTGTGATGCTTAAGTATGCATGCATTCCTAAATTGATTCTTATACAGTGTCAAATACCAATCCGCATATAATAAAGATTTCCTGATTAAACATCGAGCACAGACCTGAGTCTATTAAGGGACGGTGACAGCAGGCACTCATTTATTCACAAAGCGCTGAGTGTTCAGTGCTAAAAGAGAAAGCCGTTCATTGAGGCCGGTTTGAAAAAGAGCTTGTATTTAGAATGTAAACTTGCAGAGGGCCTGGAACCAAATCTTCATCGTCCAATTTCAATTCCAAGTCACAAAAAAATATTGCAAAAAAAAACATGAAACTTTTCCTATTCTCTGCAGTATTCTGCAGTATAGGAATTCAACTACTTGCTAATCAAGTCGCACAAAAATTAATTATAAATCCAGAAATGCTGCAGGCCACTAGAACATTATTCATAGTTACTTTCTGTACTCAATCAAAGGCCTTATAAATAATGGCTTTCTACGCTGATGATGATAGGCAAAAAATTGGAAATGGAATTCAGGGAGAAATACTAAAAGCCAAATATTCCTTCTCCTATCTGCCTACATCAATTTCCTTTCAATTTTGTTTCTCTTTTCGTCCTTCCCTATTCATATTTTCTATTCTAGACACACAGAAGAATAGAATGAATGGAGTCAAACAACTAGAAACGAGATGGATTGATGCTCATTCATTATACACTATTTACTATGAAACTAGGAATCATCATTTCAGTCAAATTCATTCTATAAAGACCTCAGCTAAAAGACTAAAGTAATTTTAGACCGAAAATCTATATTCAAATGAAACACGAAAATTCGGCTGTAACACGCTTCCATAGATCACTCTGGATTTGAATTCAACTGGGTTGTACAAAATAAAACCGGCCTTCGGCAGTTCGGGACCGGAAAGGTTAGTGGAGACGGTGCGAATTTTGCGATTCGAGCGTACCTGTACCTAATTGATGTAGAAATATTTAGTGAAGCAGAAAAAAGACTATTACATAATATGACGTATGTAAGTCAAATCAAATTTAATCAACGGGATTCAAATAAGACGTATGTAAGTCAAATCAAATTTAATCAACGGGATTTACATAAGGTGAATGTAAATCAGATCAAAATCGCATTTTGAAAGTCTTAACTTGTTTGCGTGTTTGCGTGTACAAGTCCACAGGATGCACGATTGTCCCTATATAAAACTTTATAACTATAAAACTTTGACGCTTTTATTTAACACGCGCTTAAGTCCTATTATTGGGTCTATTTATAACGTGACAGATAGACATACAGACGGACGGACGGACGACCCTAGCATCCCATAAGACCCTTCTGGTCTAAAATGTGCTGCCAATAATCCTGGTTCCGAGAAAGCAAGGCCGAAGTGCCTGTGGCAACTTGGCTAGCTTTTGTTAACGAAGTTGATTCCTTAATTTCAATGATTTTCCAACTCACGATGAGCAGCTTTCTAGTTAGGAAGAGAGGAAAATAGTCAAACAAACAGTCGAGTTGAAAATAAACAGCCAAATATTTTCCTGCTACAAATGATATTTTCCACTAGTCCACTCCACAGCAAAATTTTAAACGTGTGCCTTGATACCTGATGCTTATTTATGTGTCCGAATTCTGAAATTAATAGGTGATAGTGCGTAATATACAATGGGCTTAAGCTGCTACAATCGAAGTTCTGTAACTTTATTCCTCCTAACACCAAGCGCAATGTCAGCTTTAATTTTTAAAACCATTATTAACTTAAGGCTGTTCTCATGTGGCTGGTTCCCGCTCAAGTCTACCGGGCTAAGTGCATGCACTTTTCCAACAACTTAAAACACCAGCCCCGTCCATAAGACGAATTGAATTGACACGTATGA
>JAQFXY010000582.1:0-22422 GCA_034693865.1 Ceratophysella sigillata | reverse complement strand
GAGCTAGCGCAGCTCATAAGCTATCGTTCATCAAGATCACCCGAGTATCTTCGGAGGAGATAGCGATCATACATACAGACATACATCCATCCATCCATCCATCCATACAAAGTAACGATTTTATGTAAATGGATGGGTTCGTTAAGCATTTAAAGCTTACCTGCTTGAATATTCACATCCGATTGAATATTAAACACTGTTTAATAATTTTAATAGCAAAATGGAACAGGATATCATTGAAACCCTTGATAGGAATAAATTGTGTGCCCGTATTTTCTCGTTTTTTGCTGGGACAAATTGCGAGTTTCTATTGCTCTAAGTTGGCGTATCCTAAGAAAACTTTGTTCTGCACATAATACTATTGCACATACCTGAATCCATCTAAAAAGGTGTCTTATGATCATATGAAGACAAAATGCATATATGACATGACAACACACGTGCAGACACATGTACATTACCATCCAATTGGGCCTTTCTGGTCAAAAGCATTTAGGAATTCATGCCAATAAAATCAGTAGATTATCATAGAATTTTCATTGAAATTCATTTTGTAACTATGATCTATACTAAATTATTAATTCCACCGCAAAATAAATTTAACGGATCTTGCACCATCTAGAGGCGAAAAAATAATCCGGAAAAACGGACAAAAACGTTTTGGTTACGTTTTGTGATTTGTTTTAAAATGGCCGAAACAGGGACTCAAAGAGAAGTAAAAAGAGAAAGTTGTTGCGTTGAGATATGCTGACTGAGACTGTGAGTAACAGCACAGCATGCGCTAAGGTTTACACTACAACCACATCACCTACAAAAAAGTTTAAGTTTTCCAGTTAATAAGCTGTGACCACTAAGTTATATTAAACTTATTAAAAGCCTAGCGTCGGTTATGGAATTCAATGTCACTTTTCTATTCGCAAAACATCCTTAACCCAAGTTCAAGTGATACCAGAAATTGTATTACGGAATCCTAGGTATCCAATAGGGCAAGTGGTTGACCCAGGACAGCGGTTCAAAGTTCTACCCTGCTGTAGCATACCAGATGCATTGTGTTTATGTCATACCAACACCATCCTCTTCAACTAAATGATGTCAGGAATAAGAGTATAAGAGACTGTCCTTTTCATTATAGATTTAATTAGTCTTAATAATTCGTAAAATATGATTTATTGAAATGTAGCAAATTAAATGAGCTCGATTACAGTTATTTACTACAGTGGAAACAATGGTAAAATGGTTTTACTTTGTAAGAGAGCTCAGCCTCGCAACGTATCACAATTCACAATCTGTTTCACTGTTCACTCTATGTAAGTACATTTTAAATCATTTGAACCTAAATTCACTGATATTATATGCCTTTCTTCATTCAAAAATACTTAAAATTGAGCGTTCTATCAATTCATTTCCTTGAATCTTGCAACGAGCTCCCGAGCAATAATTGTTTTCTGAATTTGAGTAGTTCCTTCGTAGATTTGAAATACTTTAGCATCTCGGTAGAGTTTTTCAACAGGGTATTCCGTATTAAACCCATTTCCGCCAAAAATCTAAAATTAAAAATGAAATCCAATGTTTAAGGAATATTCTAGCAAATCCATCTAACCAAAAGTTCTGAAACGGCTACCTGAATGGCATCTGATGCATTTTTTAAAGCAACCTCTGAAGATAACGCTTTGGCGATGGACGCATAGTAAGTGTTTCGTCTGCCGTTGTCAATTTCAACTGCTGCCCGGTAGGTTATTAAACGAGAGACCTCGAGGCCAATTGCCATGTCAGCCAGCATATGAGATACGGCCTGATGGTTAATAATTTCAGTTCCAAACGTTTTTCGCTGCAAGGCATATTTTGTAGCCTCGTCCAAAGCTCGGTGTGCCACGCCTAGCCCCCATGATGCAGTCTGGAGAAATTCAATTGATCAATCTCCGTACCTTCTTATAACTTGCGATTTGCGATGTGTCGATTTGACATCTACATACTCGTAGGTACTTACTGTTGGTCTCGTTTTGTCAAAAACTAGCATGGCCAACTTAAATCCGCCTCCAACTTCTCCGACCACATTGCCTTTGCTAACAACAACGTCTTCAAATGTAATTCCTCTCGTATCCGAGCATTTTTGACCCATCATGATTTCCTTTAGACCAAAGCAAAACGTTTAACTAATGGAAATCAGAACATTAACTTTTTAGTTAACATTTATTCAACCTTCCGGCCAGGCGTAATTCCCGGAGTGCTGGCATCCATGACGAAGAATGTGAATGCTTTACTTGCCGATGCCTTCGGGTCAGTCCGAACCAGGACGACGTACCAATTGGCAACACCGCCATTTGTGATGAACATCTTCTGCCCATTTATTACCCATTCGTCACCCTTCTGCACTGCATGTGTTTTAATGCCCGCAAGGTCTGATCCCGCTCCTGGTTCCGTGGCACAGTAAGCCTAAAAACATTCGCATTAGTAATTCATTTAAAATAAAAAAAATAAAACATTATTCATCCTAGTATGTATTCTATTTCTAATACGCAATGTAATAATTCATAATAAAACCCGTTTGCCTGTAACTAGAAAAAATAGGGTAACTCTACATGAGTTTTCCGATATGCCTTTTGGGGCATTTTTCTAGAATTCTAAACACAATCCAAGTGGCCTGGCGGATCACTCAACTAACTCAGAAGAAGTACCATAATTCAAACAAATGCACCAGCTTGTTAAGCACCTCCAAAATCTTTTTGTTATAATTTGGCAATGCGTAAACGAAATCTTACTGCAACAATTGGCTGTTCAATTAGCCGTCCCAAATACTTTTTCTTTTGCTCTTCGGATCCTCCAAGTAAAATTGGATTACACTGTAAGTACGAACACAAGTATATCGGAACATATTGCAAACAACTTCGTCAAAACATCGGGATTAATTAATTTTTCGTACTGGTAAAGCGTTTGCAACTAATGTAGTGGCGATTCCCGCACATCCGTACCCGAAGGTTTCGCCTAAGATACAGTCCTCCACGCAGCCGTGTCCTTGTCCACCTAAAACGTGAGTATATAGTATAAATAACAATCCGTATTAATGTTAATGCAGTACTAAACAGTTTATTCTAACGTAGAACTACAAAGTAGCTCCTCTAGTAGATATTTCAATTATACCAACCGTATTTCTCTGGTACGTGCCCATTGACAAGCCCAATTTCGTGGGCTTTCTTAAATATTTCCCACGGATATGCCATTGTTTTTTCGTACTCTGCCGATCTGGGAATTACTTCTTGCTTAACGAACTTCATTGCCAAGCCCTGAAGTTCTCTTTGTCCTTCATTGAATTCTACGAGAAAAACAGTTTTTCAATTCAGTTTCCTTTCACATCATAATTGTCATTTTTAAATCCAAAATATTTCTATTGCCAACCAAAGTTGAGGCCAATATCCGAACTAGTGACCGGCTTTTGGCTATAGGCTCGGACAATTGGACGAACATTACTCTCGATTACACGCCTTGCAAGTTTCTGTTCGAGTATTAAAATAATATCGAAAATATTAGATGTTTTGATTAATATGTCATTTTCTATTTAATATGGAGCGGATTATTTACCTGAAGTGACATTTATGCGCCGGTCCTGCTTTGCCTACCACACAGTATAAACTCTATTCTCGACTCAACTGTTTCTGACAATAGTCTGAATCTGAAAACCTCTACTCAATTTAATACTCTGATGTCATTCAACGTGCAAGATTGCAAATGCAGTGTATCGATCTAAGGTTTAATCACCAGCAGTAGTGGTAGGCACAGAATGCGAAAACATGTACGTAAGTATGTTGTGGATAGCTATAACCTTGCTGACCTTCGTTGGTTGCCTGTTGCCTGGCCTAACAAAACATCAGAATATCGTACCAGTTACCAGTTTATAATACGCTCGTAAGTGTAGTACGTGCCATTATTGCAGGCCGGTGGATATATGTATAGCATGACATAAGATAAGTAGGTATTATATGGATATAACTATATGCTGTGAAGCATCCTTTAATGTAATGATGATTGCAAACCTCTGTTCAATACACGAGTATACACATAGAGCACCGGCGAAAAAATCCCGTGCGAAAATTATCCCTCGAAAACTTCCATTTTTAACATTTGACGTCACACTATAAATTACATCATATTGTTGGATTCGGCTAGGTTAAATTAGTGTCATCGATTGAATCTCTAATAGTAAGCTAGGTTTGCCAAAAGGTTTCTAATCTGGCACATTCATTAGCTTTCTATATTTCGAAGGAGCTTTTTATGAGGAAATTTTTTTTGTAGAACTCTTCGTTGCGGGCATCCTTCGTTGCAATTGTTTTCCTTATCACCCCAGTTTCATACAACAGTATCATATCATTACTCTGGCACTAGTAAACGTGTGGGATTTAATCATTGCACTTTGCACTATGCAAGTGTCGTGGGCAGAGAATTCTTCAATACTAACTATAACGATACTGTATTATGATTATGACCGTGGGCTGATTTAATTTATTTTAATGGGTGTTTAATTAATAGAATTACTTATATTTAGTTGCCTTTGCTAAGCTCTCCATATTTCAGGAGGTTATAAAAGGCCTACTATTAAACTTGAACCACAATTAGAACTTAATTGATCAAGCCGTGTCATTTAATGCGTCCGACATTAATTGCTCATCGTAAATTGCGCTCATATGCAAATTAAGAAGCAATATTGCTAGTAAATCCTTAAAATATTATATGTATGTAGAATCAGCATACCTACTTATTATGGCAACTAGCAACCCATGAACTACTGCAAAGCACGGAAGCTCGAGGATCCTGGGTCAATCGGCCGAATTTAAGGTATAATTACAGCCATGCGCACTGCAGAATTATTAAGTCCGTTAATTTACTTGCTTGGTAAGAAGCATACAAAAGTTCCATAATTCATTTATAAATTGAAATGCTCAAAGTTACCCTCGAAGCTTTGAGGATTGTTTACCAAACTTCAAACCCGGACAAATACAGTGATACGTAAATATATACATAGAGTTAACATAACCACTAAGAACTTTTGTAGTTTGAATAACACATTCGACGCTCAGTAATAATCATGTAATGGATTTCTCAAATGCAGACACACAGACGGAGGCACGAATACGTACATGCCCCACAGAATGATTAAAACTCGTTATATGCTAGGATGGTACAACATAATAGCGGTACGCCACCGTTAAGAATAAATGTTTTTCAGTTCCAGATTGGCAAGGTAAAATTACCTTGGTTTACTTCTACCTCTAACAGAGCAATAAACATCATTGTAAACGAAAATCTCAGGTTAAGTATGTATATTTTATTGCTAATCTTATCTTTCCACATTATATGGAAATTTTAAATATTAAAATGGAACTTCTTAAGCACTATTAAAAAATAATAGTTTACCGGTCCAGATTGACACGTTAAATTACTTTATTTCAAAGAGGGCGAAACTTCGTGTTTCCACAAAACTCGCGTATTCAAATGTTGAACTATGCAGTTAAACGGATAGGCTACTAATAATATGTAGTATAGTAGGTACTTAAATATGACTATAATAAAATGAACATTTCCCCGACAGTTCGTGTATAAGCTCACCTATCCGATTTGACATCAGAGCCGAGCAGATACGTAGAAGAACGCTAAAAGTTATAAAGGATCATCGTTACTCCGGAACATAAAGCTACAGTACAACATAATATTCGGCCTCACTTTATTTGATAATAATATGGCCAACAAGTAAGAAACATTATTACACTATCACACTCCTCATTTTAAGACCAAAGGGAAAGAGAGTTTTCCAAATGTTCTTCCACGCAGAGAATAGTACCACTTTAGCATTGGTTAATAGCGTAAGAAAGAGCAAACTTCTTCTACGATAGGAAACCCAAGAAGGTTCATGTACCAATGTAGCCAGTTCATAGTTCATTAGTGAAAGTGTAGGAACTTCCAATTCCTTGGTATCTTGATCATTGCCTTCAGGCAGAGTAGTTCCGTGAAAGTAGGGTGACATAGAAACCAATACGCGACAATTGGTCCGTGGAACAATCCTACGCTTTGGATCGAATACCGTCTCAATTGTGCACCGTAAAATGAGTGCAATGAAATGTGCTCGTATTTGCCATTTGACCAAAGTAAAGAGCCGAGCCTAACCGAGCCTAACCTAAACGAGCCTAGCTGAAAACAATATACCTTGTACAGCATAAAAAGTGATTGTGTTTCGTGCGTAAGAAACTAACTAGAATTAAAGTAATTCCCATTGATAGGTTTTAGAAATACCTAAGGTAAGCTTTTCAATGGTTGATTACCATGGGTGCTTGCACGGGTGTTTTTAACGGTTTTTTATCATAACTTTTTGAACATTTTGACCGTGTAAGCTTTGTTCCCTACGGTAAATACGATGGAAAGATGTTTCTGTCACTATTTGTCAAGTTATATAGGCTCGGTGTTTACCAAGGTTGTTTGTAATGGGTGCTTATCAAGTTTTACCAGCGATGTTTACCGCGTAAGCACTGTTCCTTGCTTCAAGTACATACGCTGAAAAGATGTTTCAGTCACTATTGTTATATTGGATTCCATTTTGCTGGGTTAATTGTCGCAGAATCGCGAGGAAGCATTAGGGGACAAACAAGAGCCTCGTCGCAGCAGGCACTAATAACCTCCCAGATGGATGTAGGAATAACCTTGTAAGAACTTCAGTTCAATGCGTCTTCTATCCTTTCCCCATTTCCTGCTTTCTTTTCCCAATTCTCATGCACTGAACTTTTCTTGTATGTCTGGAGCATTATCTGATTCCAGAGTCTCTTCATCAGTCATTCCCGAGTCAATGCGACTTTCCAACTCATTTGTCACGGGAGACGGATAGTCATATGCACGTGTAATATTAGTCAGACTTCAGACTAGTCCATGTAGTTGGAATGAGAAAAGAAAGCACCGTGTTTCCAGCCAGAACACAAGGAGACTTGACGCAAGGGAAACTACTTCCTCTGCCCAGGCTCGGAACTTTAATCTATCTGACGTTGATTCTACGTTAATTCAGCCCTGTTTGGAGCCTGTTCAAATATACTGCATAATATACTGCATCATATTAAAACGAGTTCGGCCCTTAATCCACCCCATGCCTCATTAAAATCTTAAATTAAAATTACCAATGGGGTAATAGCAAAACTAGCCCCACTGCTCAATGTGGATATGTATGACCAACATGTGTGCAAAATTTCAGTTTCGTTTCAACATTAATAATTTAATAATTTGACAATAATTGCATACAAGTTCATTCCTTAATTTTTAAATGAAATACATAAGCTTACATTATTGAACTATATGTATTGTGTATTCATGGGGAAATTGACTGAGTGCAAATGACGGCGGATCGGGAACGGAATTCAACGTTTCCCTTATCGTCCCAAAAATAGACTTTCTAATCTATACACACCGTGAGAACCCCGTGTCACACAAGAATTAGGCAGAGCTCATTATCACCCAGCATATACGCTTCTCACACAAGCCGAGCTGAGTTCAGGACTCAGTAGTGACAAGTGACAAGTGTCATTAGGACCATTCAACATCTACAGCATATTTACTGACTGGCGCGCATAGGCATTATTACTTAATTTGCAATATTTGTAAGGGACGAAATTAGAAATTAAAGTGATGTAGTTTTCACGGAATTGTTGAAGACACAGGGCAACTGCTCGATGGATGACCCAATGGCGGGGTTTCATTTTAGGTACTGATGTCGTGGGTCACCGTGGTACGCGCTTTCTTCATCAAATCTTCAAATGCTTTCTCGGATACATATAATGGATACAGCATGAATGCGAACTGCTTGAATTCATTACCTAAGAAAAGTCGTCCATGGGTTTCAACTTCGACCGCATATTTAAATCAACTAGTAAACGGATGTTTGGATTTACACTGAATTTGAAATCACTGAACTGAAATTTCACTACTTATAATTTAAAATGACACTTAAGTCTCTTACTCATTTTGAGGCCACAAAAATAAATCGTAACAAAAACTACATAGTGAACGTTATCAAACAACATTTCTGTATTTCTGATAATATCCTAGCTGGTAATCTTGACACTGTTGACGGAAGCCATATTTCATAGATGGAGGAATTCCTTGTATTGTTCTGAATTATTACATAGCACAATAGGTCAAAAGTCCAATTCAAAGGTTATTAACTTAAGATATCCAAAACTACAATACAGAGCGGAGCATTGTTTTGTAGAACCTGAAAGACCCGTTCCTACCTCTTCAGCATTGTACGGTACGAGTATCCCAGCATGACCTGAAAGAACTCGGTTCAACAAATTGTAGAAAAAGGGTAAACAGAACAATGAATTTTGTTGGAAACTATTTATACAATATTCGGTTTTTTGTTCATACGGGAATAGTTTTATTGTTCTCTGTGTCTCAGCACAGATGTGGCATAGATCTTTATTTCCCCGGTGCATCAGGAAATGGACCTGACACAAAGGAGCCAACTCCCATTCATTCATTCTCTACGCTCTGGATCCATGTAATTATTGTGAGCTGAAGATACAAAATATAGAACTGTTAAATCACAAGTAATTCCCTTCATAAGTAGATACTTCCGGCAAGTGCCTGAAAATAAATATTCTGCTAAGAGATAAACGAGAACCGTTCTACATCAATTGTGCAACATGAAATCAACTCCAGTTTGACATTTTACCTAACCTAACCCAACGCACAACTGAACTGAACTCAACCCAATACAACACTAAGTAGCCCAGATATAGGAGAAGATAAAGGTGCTCAATTGAGTGCTGATTTGTGGGAGAAAGCAGATTGTGCTATGGTGAAAGCCAGGGTTGAATCAGATACAAAAACTCTCTGAGTGGAGCTGAACACAAAACAGCGAACAAGTAAATGTCTAAAGTAGCTCAAATGTAGTAATAATTATACTTCTTTTACTGTGTATTATTGATCATATTATTATTATACAATACAAATCATATTACTGGTAATATACATATACCACTATTAGTTTCATGTATTTAATATGCAACTGAAGCATACAATAAATAAATAAATAAGTAAAAATGTGTTCAGATGAAGTATTTGTCTTATTGCTAGACAAGTTGCTAGAGATAGAACATACAAAACTGACGTACATATGCACCCTGTTAAAAAAGTAACTAAGGTGAGTATAATACTCCAAGGAGTTAAGTAATACGAATTGATTACATATAAATAGATACAAAACAATTCCTACTTTGGTTAGGTACGCACGACTGGAGTACATATGGTAAGTATGAAATTAGTGTTCCCCTTGTATTCTAAAGTCAAAATACATCAAAAACCAGAACGTGACCTCCAGCACGCATGAATTCTGTCGTCTTCCAGATGAATTGTTAGAGTAACAGTAAGGGCTAGTCGGCATAAACACGTCTTGTTTTCTGAATACATAAGTGCACTACTCTTGGATCGCGCATCGTGTGTCCGTAGACATCTGCTTGGGATGATGGTATCTCGGAATCAGTATTTTCAGCTTTTTTCAAAATTACGACAACTAACTAATTTTTAAGTACTTACTTTGTGAGTCACAGAGTATCGAAAATACTAGTAGTAATAAGAAAACAAAAGTTGACAATAAATCAATTCATCGTCAGTAATTATAATTATTGTTTACAGCCAGGAACCAGAAAGTAAAGATGTTACATTAAACTAAAAGCCACACAGGTTATGGACCAGTGGACTGCATTGTCTTCCGTCCTGGAACTTCCTAAAACAGATTTGAGTGGTAAAATAACCAATAACTCAGCTCGCACAGAAGGTGGATATGTAGGCTGGTCTGCTTGAAATTACGTAGCCTTGATCTAGAATTTAGGTGCTCGGAAAGTGGAGTCACCACAGTGCTAACCTTAGTAACAGTTAATTGTATCACAGCAACAAAATCCCAAGTCTAATCGAACCATAAATCACTGTACACAGAGGTCCATCCAAGGTTTGCTCCAGATCAAAACGCTTGTTTGGTCGGAAAAAATACAGAGTTCCTTTGGTGTACAATGGATTTCTTGAAGCAGTAGTGCTTTAAGTCCATACGATTAGTAACTCATAAAACAGAATTCGGATTTCGGATGCCATGTCACTTCATCCTCTGATAATAGTAGTTTGTAGAGCATTAGTCAGTTCAACCTACAACTTTAGTCCGAAACCATTTGACACACCATGAAGTTTTTTTGGAGGAGAAATTAGATTGTTTTAACTTTGTTGTAGCGTATTAGAGAAACAATATTGAAGGGGATTGTTTTCTCAATATTATATTTTATGATTCTGCTTCAGGGACTGGAACTGCCAATATTGTGGGATTGGATGAAAATACTTTCTTTGTGATCCTGCCACCTGCCACACGAAAGGCTACCCAGAGACTCAATGCCAGGATAATGTAGTCCGCCGGGATTGAGATGAAATACAGGCTGTGGCGATTGAAGAATGTCTGAAAAGTGGAACACAAGTAATTACTTTTCATATACTCAAATAGTAATGTTCTAACAGCCTCGTGGACAGTGGTTTACTTTACTGAAATAGCTTGACAACAACATTGCCAATTTTCCTTTTAATAGGGCGGTTTTACCAATACAATTCGTGGAATGCAATTAAAGTTTGTGCAATTAAAATAATTTTCAAACCAAACCTAATTTTACTAGTATTATAATCATCCAAGGTTACAGTATATAATCTACAACAGAAATGATATAGATGACAAACCAAGTGATTATTCTAAAAAGATTTAAAAAATCATGATTTAAATCAACGATTGATCTTTTTGCACCCTGAATCTACCTTCTACCATAACCTACCCTAACTGAACTTAACACGACCACAGTTTACAGTTTGTGGTCAAAAACCCCTTTAACTTTACACGAACGTGCTCGACGTTTAACGTCGTACGACTCGTGGCAGGTCACCTCGTTGTGAGCAGCTGCATAGAATTGAAGGGAATATCGACCGCTCAATAACAGAATATAATTAAGACCGAGGGTCTTAAAACGAGCTGATGTTGGTTTAAATTATACTTTAAAATGAATTCAATTCTACAGCCGTTGTTTAATACGAACAAAGTTTGACGTTTATCAGGACTACTGGATCCACCACAGAAGTTAATCCGGGGAAGCGAAAGAAAGTGCATAAAAATGACAGAGGGACTTACGAGGAGTGAAGCTGCAAAATGAGTAATGATGACGAAGCCGACCAGAATAAAGTTTTTATTATCCAGTCCATGAAAGAAAATGACACCCCATGCTGTGTGGAGGAAAATGAAGCAGAGGGTCGTTAGGGACGACGTCACGAAGAACATAGATGAGCCGTTGTTCCCTCCTTCCAAGCCCAGCGTTCCGGGACCAACCGAGTCTGCCAGTACATTGATCAGGGCAAAGGCACCGCTCATGATACCAAAACCTAATCCCGAGACTGCAAAACGAAAAAGTAATCCCACGGTTTAGGACTACGTTTTAATACAAGCCGTTATTCAGCGGGTTTTATTGTTAAACCCATGATCTCACCCACCGTATGCAAGAATGTGTTTATTTTCTACAAGTCTTGTGCCTGATTCGGAGACTTTCTCGAGTCCAGCTTCAGCCTTCCGGAGAAGAAGGTAGACGACAAAACGAAGTAGTTCTTGAAAAATTACGGAAAAACACACACTGATGGCCAGGATGTCTCCAGCACCTATAAGGTCTGTGAGGCTCCATATACAGGACGAGAGAAGTAGGGCTATTAGCCAGAAAAATGCACTGGAATACAAAAAAAATCACTTTTGAGTCGCAAGATAAAGTATAGCGAAATCCGATGGATCCGAAACTCGCTTACCTGGCAATTAGGATAATAATTTTAACAGGATCATTTGCTATTGTTAGACAAAACAGTGCAAATGGTGGACCGAAGGATAGGAAAGTACATCCGAAAAATTCCATCACTGTCATTTTCAACCTGAATTTTCAATCGAAGGGTCCCGAAGCTAGAATTCTTTAGTGGTGGAAGCTGTCGTCAAGATTTGGTGAATGCAGTCTCTTTGTTGTGCACAACAAACACGGATTTATCGATGGAAAGTGTCGTCCCAAAATAGGTGTACATAAGGCAATGTATGTAGCCGTTCAACTTGATTATTCGATATCTAAGAAGAAACAATAAATAAAACCAGGATTATACCATATTAGATAAGCTGATGAATAGTCAAAGCCCAACTCACTGAGGTTTTCAAGTTCTCTGGACCACTTTTTAACCCCAAAACTAATAGTTTTGCATCAAGTAAAACATGCCATTTTTATATTCACCCACTCTGACCTCGGACCACTTATTCGTAATACATAATATACACACAAAAGCTATGGGCGAATACCTACAAGGGCGGTTCGCAAGTTTTATTCTCAATTATTGATTGTAAACTCTCGAACAGATAAAAGACGAACTAGTGTATTTGTGTTTACCAAGCCACGAATGAATGTCAAATGCTATGCTGTAGAGAGTACAGAGTTAATGAAATGACCATGGTGTCTTGAAAACCCACTCCGTAGCTCGCTTATAAGGCTAGTTCAATCGTTAAAGAAAAAACATTTAATTTTGAATTTTGCAATTGGAGAAATGTTTTCTCCAGTTCTCTATGTAATCGTCAAAGCCAACTGTTGGATTTCTAATGCACTTTAATAAACTTTCAATGTTCCATGGCCGATCATTTTGAAAAAAAAAAATTTGAAAACAACGGATATGAACTAACCGGTGTAAGCAAGCTAAATCGTTTGTTTATTAATCTTGGGCAGACACTGCTATGCTGGCTGAGTTGAACAAGTGAACAAATAAGTTAATTAAATTCACGTCCACATGGATTTTAGAAGCTAATCACCAATCCAATACAATGTCAATGTCAACTACAGTAGGCAAATGAAAAGAGTGCCTCTCATCTAATCTTAATTTCGTTTTTATGCCTGCGCGAAATCCTATGTATTTCCAGTTCCGTTTAAATGCGAAAGACAAAAGGGGAGTAATATTCAACATTATATTATACATTCAACATTGACATTAATATTACAGTGTTGAATAGAGGCACATATGACATAAACAAGTCCAATGCTTACAGTATCAAGGAGTTCCACAAGTCACAAGTCAACAATTTCTGGCAACTTGTGATGTGGCTTGTACAATTGAAAATAGTGAATTAGGTACACTTGTGACTTGTGACTTGTGCCTGTGCCTGATTTAAGGATATTCCTAAAATCAACTCTAGTACATATAATGTGTATTGATTTCTGCCGTGTAGTACCTTGTAATCCTTCCCCGCTCCGTTCACCCAGGCACCGTGTCCGTGACCTCGTATTCGGTCAAGCTTAATAATAGTTGTCAATTGTTCTTTTCTCTCACGACGACGGAAATGACAGAAACTCACTGCCACTGACTCACTCTCTGACTGATAATAAAATAAAAGTCAAGTGTGTGTGTGGTGTGGGCTGGCTGGCGGTGAAGATGTGTGTTTTGTGAGCTCTAGGCTCTAGCAAAACTCCCAACACAAATCTACCGTTTCAAGTAAGTATTTTAGTAAACACCTTAAGGTCAGGCATACGAAGGCTACAGAGCATGCTGGACTTCCAATATCCGCCAATTAAGAACTTATAATTAATAAATACGTGAGTTATGTCAATGCTGAAGCTAAAGTTATATTGAAAGAATTCCGACCTAGGATTAATTTGGGTGGTTTTTCTTGATGCAAACAAACAAACCGGCAACAACCTGAACGAGCGAACCAAACGCCACACACACCGCACACCGTAACCGTACCGAAAAAATGAATTCTACCTTCAAGGATTGACTCGAGGCTCGGTGAGAATCAATCACGACATCATCAGTATTCAATTCTGTATTTTATCTTTAGGCTTGGCTATACGACAGTTTAAAAAGTGCTTCCGAATCACTAGGTAGACATGGAGTCAGTAACCTGAAACTACGGCAAATTGTAATGGTATTCCTAGAATGAAGCTTAATTTGTAAATAATTGAGAGCCATAGGCATAGGATGACTGACACGTAGGAGGAAAGGACACTACTACTTGATTACAGTATTTATTATTGCGCATCATAAATTCATTATTGACACAAGACTCATTTAGAATTTAGATGTAAATGTACATGGGCATGCATGACCTGATTACAGTACGTAATGGCTTGAGTAACCACTAATGCTTCTTCATAAAAATGAAAATTGGAGGCTAGTAAGGCGATAGATGCGAAGTTTAGAGATTGTAGCCGCCACCCTTGTTAGAGGGTGTGGAAGAGCCTGGACCTTGATCGTCATTTCCACCGGCTCCATCCGCGCCTCCATCGGGAAGACGAATTCGAGATGCGATGGCACTTCCCCTAAAACAAAAACACACGAGTTAGCATCACGAACTGCCCACAACAAATTATGAACTGCAAAGTGTTAACATTAACATTCCTTACATTTGCAACAACTGATCCAAGCTTTGAGGGTCTTCTTGAGAACCACTTCCGTGCAAGTTTGTGACAATATTTCGCATCCTGGAACATAATTTAAGAGATACGGCTGAAAAGTGTTAAATTAATATTGGGGTGCATGGTGCTTACTATTGATCGCATAAAGTGTGATTAGAATTTGGATTTACATTGCTTGCATGTTGGGATCCTGTAGCATTTGAGAGGCCATGTTCAGCAGTTGAGGATTTTGAAAGACCTCGGAGAAAAAGTTTGATCCAGCCCCTGGATCCCCTCCTTCACCACTTTCCAAGGTTTCAGTCACCAAACGCAGATTGTTGACGTAACTTTCATTTGATGGTTCCAATTCGACGGCCTGAAGGTAGCATGAGTAAGCCTCCCGGGTTTTCCCCATACTTGAATAGATGACACTAAACAAAACGAGAAGATTCAATGAAAAGGTTTTCTTACAAAAACATGAACATATTGAATTTGACATACCCCATTCGAGCATATGCTCTAGCATAGCCTGGTTGAAGTTGCAAAGCAATTTGAACATCTCGTAAAGCGCTGTCAAAGTTATCCAACTTCAAGTACGCAGCAGCACGATTGCAGAAGTACACGGCATTTCCACCGTCGAGCTCAATGGCCCTAGAAAGTAATTATTAGTGGAATGTGAATAATCTCTCGGCTCAAACCAATATTAAGATGTATATAATATTCAAGTAGGGCAATAATCCTTACTTGCTGTACGCAGTAAGAGCTTCTGGATAATTGGCATCCCGCATATACTCATTTCCAGTGTTTTTACAGTCATCAGCTAATCTCTTGTGTTCGGGAGAAATAGGTCCAACGCTCGGATAATCCTCTCCGAGTGGCAGCTCAACTGCCTGATCAAGAATTGACAATTTTTACATACATTCCAGATTCCAGAAAAATATCCTTGAGAAAGGAAAGAAATCCAACATTCGGTTCTTACAGCCAAAGGATCTCGAGGTGGGCGTGCCTGAGCAGTACCAGGACTGCCTGTTGCAGCTCGTGCGATAGCGGAAAAATCTGGAAACATCTCATTCATCGAAGCTCTTGAACTCGGAGCAGATGTGCCGGCTCGGAAGATTTCTCGCAGAGACTTTGATGACTTGAGACTAGTGTCATTGAGAGTAACTCCAAAGGCAGTTTCCAAGCACTGCTGAGCCACTTCCAAACTCTCGCGACAGTCCGAGTTGGTTGTTGGTTTCCGGAACTCTTCATTCAAAAATCCCAGAATTGCATATGCCACACGCTTCGTTTCGTCAGCCATATTTCCCGTCTAAAACTAAGTTAGACAAACAAATAGTATATAGTCAACTAACACTAACAGCACCCAGTTTCAAACTACAAAACCTAATCTAAACTGAACTGCCTTATTCTGTCAAGAACACATTAGTTAGCAGTCCCTCTACATAGGATATAGGAACAGAAGCTTACAAATTACAAATTATAAAACCAATTTTTTGCTGAACCGGGTACTTACTTCCTTTGCCCTTCTCCTTAGGTTAAAAAAAATCTGGTTTTACTATCCAATCCTATTCCAACTACTATAACATATGGGATGAGACTTTGATTGGAAAACAAAATAAAATTAACCAGATGCCAGAAAATTACACACCAATATGTTTCGGTGATTGATACACGTACCTATGACGTAGGTTTGAAGTTTTGAAGATATCGTTCGTTTAATAACAGGGTTGTCAATTGCTATTAGGCGCTTGATCTTGTTGTCATGTCATGTACCGTGCCCTATCGGTGACACCGGCAACTGACAAGGACAGGATGACAGAATCATAGAATACTTTGCTCGAATATTTAAAAAATTATTTTAAATCTACGCTGCCAGCTGATCTGTTGTATTATGCTGCTTATTCTTTTCCCTCTGTGGCATATGCTTCCAAATCGTTTACGAAAAAAATGCCTAATTTTTCTTAAATATTTCTACGAATTCCTGCTTTTCCCTTGACCCGAAGGACTTTCCATGCATCATTGCTGGAACAGGTATACAGAGTACAGGGCTATTGATAATTGTTTACTTACTGCAATTCCAATAAATCTAACTGCTACTTACTTTACGCCACGTCAGTTGAGCTGAAGGCAAGTAAGTGTTCGTTGTCTGCGTCTGCAGCGTGTCAGGCACCTGTAATCTCCTCCGCACTCCCTTCTTCCTGTTCTGACGAACTCGAGCCCACAAAACTAAAGAACGAGATTCGAGCTCTATGCAGGATGATATTCAAAACTTTTGACTTGTCGTGTGCCCTATTCTTCCCTGTTCCGTGTCTTATCTAATGCCTAGCCCATGCTACACTACTACTGCACTACTATTATGCTAAAATAGCTGAAGTGACGACGGCCTGCCGGTGGCACGAAAATCCGCACCCAACACACCCTGGCACGGCTCACCCACGCCTTTTCCCTTGAATGAGCTTCCTTCAGGCTGTGACTGTGTGGGTTTTCATGGTCCATCCTCCGTGGGCTCAAAAAACCCGTGACAGAAGTTAGTTGCCATTTAGTAATTTATGCGAATGCCTGTAAGGGAAGCTACTTTTCAACATAGTGCTTGTTCCAAGTGGTGTGTTGGGATTGGTGGACACACTGGCCTCATGTCAGGCTTCGTATAGTAGGCTACATTATGTCTGCTTAATTTACCTAACAATTGGCATGAAAATACTTAATATGTTCAGAATGTTTGGTGATTTTATAGGTTAAAAAATTAACTGTATCAGAAAATAATAGTAAGGCAAACCAGAAAATCATTAATTAGTTATATTTTTTAAGTCCAGCTAGACGTATCATATTTTTAAAGGCGTGATTTAGACAAGAAGGAAGCATATGTATATGAAACTAGCCGGTCCACGAATAAGTGCCGAGCACTGATCTGTGTAGCTGAACTTGTTACAAATAAATGTGATGTTGTATCGAACTACAAACATATATAGGTATGTATATATGTAAGTAGTTATTGTTGTGAACCCGTTCAATACTGAATTTAGAACATCAAATCATAAGCAGAATAAAAAATTCTGACCGAGAGAAATATGCACTACAAAATATTTAAGCTCGCTATAGTTGAAGGTAGTGAGTTGTGGATCCTGTGTAGGGGCTTAATGGCATCAGATTGCGCTTGACTCGCATGATGGTTGCATTAACATTAGTATTTGGTTAGGACGCCTTTCATTGCTACTACGTTATTAAGGCGACTCTCGGTTGTCTCACGCTCTGTTGTTACAAAATTTTTACTGATGGACTCAAATGAGAAATTCATTTTAGCAGCAGAAGTTAGCAGAACCAATCAGGATATGAAGAAAAAGCTTCAAGACCCACAGATACACCACGAAACACACTACAGAATGATTAAGCTCGTTACACACTAGCATGGTAAACTACCGCCTTGAGTGCGATTTGTTGTTTTCAAGGCGCGGATATTTAATCGAAAGAGTCGGCGATTGGATTTTTTTAAAGACATCGGATTGGAGATCGGAGTTCGAATGTCGTCGCATTTCAGTGTCAATTGTTGATTGCTGCTCTGATTCGGGGCATTCTCCGAAACCAAGTCAGCACCCAAGATTCATCCGATCCGAACCGCAGATCTTTAGCTGACCAAATCCAGAAAATTAAGGGCTGAGCCATGTCAATCGAAATTGAATCATTGGAGTAAGCAGCCCCAAAAAACATTTTGTTTACATACATAAACATACATATATAGTACATAATACCGCATATCATAATTCGTGATTTGTATTCGAAATCGCATTTCGCATGTTAGATTTGTCGATATGCCCGAAGGGCATTTCGGCCAAACCTAACTTACCCAGACACCAGACAAGTATTTAACAAAGTCTGACACAAATACTGGTGAAGTGGATACAAAAACTTCATGTTTTGATTGCGCCCCGTTACGCAGTACCTATTAAGTTTCATTGTAAAATGTAGGTAATGTCACGCTTTTGGTGCTGGTGTCATACGGCCAAATGTCAGGTCGATGTCGTATTTGTTCTGTCATCGGCCATATAATTGACAACACTGCACACACTTGTGTTACCCTGGAACAATATAAAGTATCAATGAGCTGATGGCTAACGTTAACGTCATACCATTTGTCATTCACCAAACCCAAATTTGCAACTTGTCAAAATCGTTCCCACCCTGAACCCTCAGTTCAGTTTTAGTGTATGCATCAATTATTCTCATTTGATTTGGTTACTAAAATGTTAAAAAAAGATTTACTTAACTCGTAAATAATTTCTCTATGAGGATCAAAACTCATTACCACTAGATTTCAAGTATGCTAATGCACTATTATTATATTTTCCCCATGTTTGTAGCATCATTCGACTCGTTCAGCAGTTTTTGAAAGAGTCCAACTTACTGCGAAGTTTGCAGTGTCTACAAGATGAGACTGGAGTATCTCTCAATACAGTGGACAGCGTGGAAAGCTTTGCTGCTGATATTATCAACGGACATTGGGACATAGTCCTGAAAGTGACACAGAATCTTAAATTGCCTGACAAGAAGTTGATTGATCTCTATGAACAAGTGAGTATTTATTTGCCTATCTGGACTGGGGAGATTATTGGGTGTATTCATTTTCATTCCCTTGGATTTGATTTCATTTCGGTGTAGGTTGTTTTGGAATTGATTGAGTTGAGGGAGCTGGGAGCTGCTCGGTCACTCTTGAGACAAACGGACCCCATGATTATGATGAAACAGCTGGAGCCAGAGCGCTACATGCACTTGGGTATTTTGAATCAGTTATGAATTCTGGCCTACTATAGGATGTTTCTTGAACATTTTATGTTATGTGAAATATAGAAAATCTTCTATCCCGATCATATTTTGATCCCCGAGAAGCGTACAGTGAGGGAACTAGTAAAGAAAAACGTCGTACTGCAATTGCTCAGGCATTGTCTGGTGAAGTATCCGTCGTGCCGCCGTCCAGGCTTTTGGCCCTCATGGCTCAGGCCTTGAAATGGCAGCAGCATCAAGGACTCCTGCCACCTGGAACAGCAATTGACTTGTTCCGTGGTAAAGCTTCGATGAAAGAACAAGAGGATGAAAAGTTTCCAACTCAAATGATAAAGCAAATTAAATTCGGTCAGAAGACTCACGTAGAATGTGCCAGGTTCTCACTGGATGGACAATATTTGGTTTCTGGCTCTGTGGATGGATTTATCGAAGTTTGGAACTTTACAACTGGTAAAATTCGTAAGGACCTCAAGTATCAATCACAGGTAAGACATTTGCTACGAGAATCTCGGTATTGCGGCTTCCTTTGCTAATTTGTACCATTATATTCAAAGGACAATTTCATGATGATGGAAGAGGCTGTACTGTGCCTCGGATTTAGTCGAGATTCCGAAATGTTGGCATCCGGTTCTCAGGCTGGGAAAATTAAAATCTGGAAGATTGCTACTGGGCAATGCCTTCGACGATTTGAAAAGGCACATTCAAAAGGAGTTACTTGTATTCAGTTCTCGAGGGATAACAGCCAAGTCTTGAGTTCTTCTTTTGATATGACAGTTCGGTAAGTATTTATTTATCCTTTTTTGAAATCTGCACTGATTTATTTACCTACCACATGCAGTGTTAACAATTACTATATTTGTTTGCATTTAGAATTCATGGTCTCAAATCCGGAAAGTGTATTAAAGAATTCCGTGGACATTCTTCCTTTGTGAACGAGGTTTCATTTACTGCAGACAACCACAGTGTGATCAGTGCTTCTTCAGATGGTTCAATTAAAATCTGGAGCTTGAAGACGACAGAAGCTCTACATTCGTACAAGTCTAATTTGGGTGGTTCTGGGGCTGTGGACATTCCCATCAATTCTATTATGATGCTTCCCAAGAATCCCGACCACTTCATCGTTTGTAATCGTACCAATACTGTGGTCATTATGAATATGTCAGGCCAAGTTAGTATTCAGAGTTTATTATCTTATTTGCGAGTTCTCTGTATACAATTGTGTCAATTCCTTGTAGATTGTCAAATCATTCACGAGTGGTAAGCGAGACGGTGGTGACTTTGTGTGTGCTTGCCTCTCGCCTCGAGGAGAATGGATTTATTGCGTCGGAGAAGACATGGTTCTCTACTGTTTCTCACTAATTTCTGGAAAACTGGAGAGAACACTTACTGTAAGTCAAGCTCATCATAAAACTATAATATAAACTATATAAAGTATTAAAATCCTGCGGTGAAATGGCATAAAACAATTTCCCATACATTTTCCTTGCAAATATTCCATCTACTTGATTGAATCTCACATAAATTTCAATTTGTGCTCTCTACGAAGAGAGCTTCGTCTATTGACCTTGCAAGAAGTCTATCCTTGATACTACATAGAAAGATGTGGGTTTCACTGGAGCTTTTAATCTTTCCAGGTTCATGAGAAAGATGTTATCGGGATTTCACACCATCCTCACCAGAACTTAATTTGTACATACAGTGAGGACGGAGTTTTGAAACTTTGGAAACCTTGAATTGAAAGAAACTGAATGAGTGAACTGCTGCTGATATAGTATAATGCATTGAGTAAATTATTGAATTCTTTTCATACTACATGAATACATATGCATTTAATTGTGCACTATTCCAGCGTAGTTAAAATATTCATATGCTGGGTATTAATAAGTTGCAGTGTTCCTTTGGGTAGTAGTTCCGACTTTATATTTCACCCATTTCTCTTACCGTGTTGCTGTCTTGTTTCATGTACTTATCTATTGTGTTTAGGCTAATAGTTAACCGAAGGTGAGTATTTGAATGTGTTAACTATATTTTATATTTATGAAATTATCACAATAATAATTATTGAATTTATTAAATAAAAATGTATTAATTTCCTTTGAGTTAGGGGAAATTAATTGTTAATTTAATGTCTACCAGTGTAATAATCGTTTCACCACACTTAAACAGACTATTTGTAATTTGTAACTATAAACGGTTCCTTCGAGATGTTGCGTTGTATTGAACGAACAGTAGAACACGTGTTCCGTTTGTCTTTCGTCTTTATCTTCTGGAAAACAAGAACAAAAACTTGAAACGCTAGTGCAATCTACAGAAGCTATCTGCTAACAGAAAGCTGCGTAGTAGAAACAAAAATAATTTACTTGACTGAGCCAGGTTCATGCATGGACTTCCATTGTTTTATATGATAGTAAAAATTAGTATGATCATATTGAGTTTATGTTTATGATTTATTGCTTTTTAATAAACATAGTCAATACACCATAAGTAATTGTCCAATTCCAGCCATTTCACTTCGTTGAAACTTTTACCCGACACACTTCGGACAGAGCATTCAATATTGGTTTTCATCGATATTTCACTACTTGAATTACCGTATTTATGCACATTTGAACATAAGTACAGGGTGTTTCAAAATAGTCCGCCACCCTTTGTTTACACTTTTTGGGAATAACAAAAAAAACGTATCATCTCTATGTTGCCGCTATTACTCTCCGTGTAACACACAAGCAATACATTAAATTCAGGCATTACTCTCTTGCTTTTCGTAGCGACGGTAACACACAGTGCAAATAGTTGGTTGTTGTTGTCATGACAAAATGGATTTGGGTGGCGGACTATTTTGAAACATGCTGTATATATAACAAAGCAGAACTTTCAAATCCAATTTTAAATCGGCTTTTGCTTACATTCATGATATTGTTTTTGTGAACCGCAGCAAAAAAAATCCAGCAGGGGGGGTGGAGGTGGAGGTTGCAAATCGTCTTCTTCTAAACTGTTGTATATTGTATTTTCTCATCGGCTCGGCTCTTTTGCTTTTTAGTTTCACTCAATGCATTTTCTTCTTAATAACACGGCGTTTTCTTGAAAAGCATATTTTGGGATTGGTCTCTCGTCATTTAACCAGGGCCGCCGCTAGCTGTGGCCCGGCCCCGTCTTTTTCAGTGTTGGCCCGGCCTAATTTTTTTGTTTTTTGTAT
>JAQFXY010000581.1:0-22439 GCA_034693865.1 Ceratophysella sigillata | reverse complement strand
GGAAAAAGCCGACTTTCTTCTCCAAGATATACAAATGCACGTCCTTCATGCCGTCTTCTCTACAGGAAATATATTTGAACATGCACGGCTCCGCATTCCTTTTACACGGCGGCGTCCGCGGCTCGGCTGATGTATTTAAATATTTATTTAGATGTTTACTATGTAGCTTTACATCATTATGCACAACAAACACTTTCTGCAAATATAATGATAACCTAACCTAAATAGTTTAACTATTGAATGCATGCGTATCACAACAGATCTGAAATGGTGTATTATTTTTGTCAACATTTTGCTATTAATTGCATACCTATTTGCCTAAGGAAATAAATGTAAATATTGTGCGACGACTGAGTACTACGTCAGTGTCAGCTCTTCACGATTCACGCATATCCGAACCAAGGCCGAGAAGCAGGATGTAGATGACACGACGAGAAATTAATGGGAAGCCTACCGATAGAAATTGATGTAATAATTCCGGTATTTCGCACTTTGAGTGAACGCAAATATCCGGCAAGGACGTTCTAATATTTTTGATTTCAAAGTCTGCTTCACCTAAAGCATTGGATCATTTTCTGAAAGCGAGATGCGTCAAGGCATGTACTCGTGTCTGATGAATATGGGAAGGGGTTTTTATAAGAAGACGAGGTATTCCTCCCATTTCTCAAGCAGAAAAAGGAGGAAAATGTGAAGCTGTTTAGAGAACTCGGCTGGTGGTGAAAATGGTTTAATTTATTCTTCTCCATCACTTAAACTCTCCAGCTGTCATGAAAGTAAATGTCGTTTTCTTCCTCGTCTCCTTCCACAGGCCTTCTACCAGCTTACAACATTGGCGTTTGAGTCCAAGGATGATTCTTCTATTTGGTTCGAGTGGTAGAAAGTACGTAGCTCCCTGCATATGCTTACTTGCATTCAAATATAGGACTTTACAGCCTGCAAGTCGAGTTGTAGCCATTTTACTACAAAATATATACAGAGAAAACATAATCCGGTCTTAGGATTGTTCTTATGCCGAAGCGACAGGATTTTCCAGTCTGAGTCACAACTCTAAAACTTTAAATCTCTTTCACTGATGAAACTAAAAGGGAAATGCCAAAATGCTCAAGCTTGTCTTATTCAAATATATAAATCCCATGCAGTGCGGACATCGTACACCACCAACGAATAGTCGATGCGTACGGAAAGCGACAGTAGTGTATATGGTGCAATAGGAACAAATGCGGATTCACAGACCGAGACAGCCAACCGCAACCCGTCTCTTTCATTGAAGTAATCTCAGATATATGCAAAATCCAAAGCAAGGACAGTTCTTAGTTTCTTTATTCAGTTTAGCAGAAATTGCTGTTTATTCTTACCACATTAGTTATTAGCTTAGCTAGACTTGTGTATATTGCATTCTTCTGAATACTGATACTCATGTGTTGTTAATGATTGATTATAGAAATATTTGTATACAAAATAGTTCATAGGCTCATGAAGTGTATGTGTAAAGTCTCTGCGTAATTACAAAGTATAACATGAAATATTAGCCTCTGCCGAACCGTGAAGAAAATGTACAAATGATAAACAACAACATTTTCACTGCAAGTCTCAGACATACTCTAATTACAACTAAATACTCTTACCAACGAAATATTAAATGCTGTGAATTTTTGTTAATAATTAAACCCCCTCGTGATGATTGATCCAGTTTCTAGTAAGTACATACAATCACTAGAAATTCGAATAACAATAGCAGCTTTGGAGGGAGAATTAGCACAGTAACCAACTACACTTTTGAGTACCCGTTTGATTTTTTATGGTTAGAATTTAATTCTAGCAACACTAAGTGCACATTCTGCATTTGGATTAGTATACGGTACGTCTAAGTGGAATTACCTGTTGGAATTAGGGAAACTTATTCTGTAACAACAATTTACTGGAAATCCATCTCCAAAGTTAATTTCTGGTATACGTCTCTCTCAAAGTTTTCAAATCATTTATGTACTCCTCGTGCTCGTCAACTTCAACATCCACTTGTCGCATCCTTCTCACTTGTGCTACATCGATCATCTTCTCCAACATTTCACCAACTTGCAAACTATTGTGTGCACTTGCAAGTGTTGGCAATCTCCACGAGTCTATTATTGAAAAAGTAAAAAAAAAAACTATTAGTCATACCTCAACTGCAGAGCTTGATAAACTAAAAGAATATTTAAAAGTTCAAACTGAAAAAAACACAACAAAGCAAACTGTTTAAAAACGTAGGCACTTGAGAATTGGAAAGTGCATCTAATTATTATGTATTATGAACACCCACGTTCGCTCTCCTGCAAAAGAACTTGTTGGAAGTTGGAATTATCTACATGTGGCAAGCAGCACGCAACACGCAACGCATCCTTGGCTCGTAACGTAATGCAGTATAAGAATAGAATACCTACCTTTGGCCTGGTACCGGAACTTGGGCTGAGTCTGAAGGTATGTTTGATCAACTAAGAGAGTCGGAAATGGCTGTGACAGTTTGAATGGAGTTACAACACTTCTCACCATATTGACTGACTTGGAACAAGTCTCTTGTGAATACAGTTCCACACAACTTTGTGCATTACTTATGCCTCCGCTCCCTCGAGCAAGTCTTTCACGATCAGCGTTGCTGTTGACAAGGAACAAAACATAAGGAATTTCGGCTAAAAATGCAACCAATGTGCTTGATATTTACTTTTGCCAAAAATAAACAGTACGCCTGAATTAACAGTTCAATTCAATGTTTGTTTTACAACCTATCCGTCATTACAGTTTTTATTAATAAACCCTAACCAGTGAATTAAAAACCTAAACTGGGTGAGGATGAGTGAATATTCAATAATTTCTTCAAGGATAACCAAATAATACAAGTACTTACACTCAAAGTTTAAGGCAAAAGTCAAATACAGAATATACTTGAGTTGTGAAAAACTTTCATGAATCGGACACAAGGATTGGTTAATGCATTCTTCCTAGCAAACTACGCTTATTTGCATTTTGGGAGTATGAAAACTGAAGGAAATTGTTACTACCCGCTTTAACATTGTGATGTTTATTTTTTCAACCCGACGTCACACATTAGATATATGAAGCATAAGAAGTAGGAATAGGAAGTAAACAAATATTAAATAAAACGTGTGTAATTTGAATCAAATGTATTCACATTAGCGCAAATATGACACCAGCTATTTCTAGATATTGCCATAATGTATTCGGCACTTCAACAATAGGCATCCTCATTGCTCGACGCGAGGTAGAAGGTAGATATTCATATTCGATATCTTGACTGAGGCACAACAATGCTATAAATGTAACATGCTAACTCATAACTCTTTATAGGCGATTTCTTTATGAAACGACTACACGCTCAATAAATAGGAAAATCATATCAATCAATATATCCCAATCATCAGAACTGAGAAAAGAAAACCAGAGCTCAGAGCTTACCTTATGACTCTTTCATCAGCAATCCCCCGAGTGATGAAAAAATTCCCGATTGATTTTTCAAAGTCGATTAGCGACGGGATGCCAGGCGTCAAGCAGTGCAGCATGCCTAACCCATTTTCGGTAAGAGTTTCGTAAAGTGTTTTCTCTTCCATTCGCTTCCCAAGTAAAGACATAGGAAAGGCACTACCAACCATAGTCATCTTGTGTCCGTAGGCACCCAACAGACCGACTAATTCATTAAGATACAGAGATGGGCTTCGAAGACGATATGAAGCGGTGAGAGTATCCAAAGCTGCAGCCAAAATGGCACTGGATTGGTACACTGATTCATCCTAGAAAATTGAAAATGCATAAATAGCTTTAAAATAACATCATATTGCGTCAAACGTGAAAAAAGATGGATATAGCACGTACCTCGTAGTTAAGCAGAGAAAGTCTTCTGGGCTCTGGATGAGGCACTGCAAAATCTTGTGACAATCCCAGACTCGTAAATATGGACGCATAGTTATTGAAAGCATTCCAAGTTCGCACGATATTTGTGACGCGCCGTCTGAAATCGACATTAGTTTCATCTCCCAACATCCCAGTTGTTGCTGGACTTGTTCCAACCGCAAAACAACTCTTCTTTTCGTAATCGTCAGAAATATGTTGCAGAATTCCACTAGCAAGTCCGCCAAATCCATCATGTTGGTCTGCCAACACGTGAAATCCCTGAACAAATAACAATCGGTTCGTAAATATTAATTCTTCGTGGAGGGAGGAAACACATATTCGTAGAAAAAGTAAACAATACAACGCGCAAGTGAACAAAAGTCAAATCCCATTATTATCAATTCGTCTCACCTCAAGGTAATCACAGGATTCCGCATAGCGTCGAATTCCATCCGTGGCTTCTTCTTGAATTAGTGAGTAAATCTGTAGTCCTTGTTCATAATTGGACAGAACACCCAAGGTGGAGTTATGGTAGAAATCGGAGAGAGAGAAAGCAACTCCGTCTGTGGAATGTAATTTCCATTGAGTATAATCATTCCAACTTTGTGGTTCTTTTTCTATTTTCATTCCTTTTCTTGTTCCACTTTCTGCCATGGAGCCAGGTGTTTTCTTTTTCTCATTAAGAGACGCCGTCCCTTCCTTTCTGCCTTTGAAAGAAAAAGTCTCATCTTGTTCAACTACACGTTCCACTCTTCCGTCCCAATGTACTTCCTTCTCTGTCTTATCCAATTCTTTAGCCAGCTCCACCCGCCTTTGAGCCTCTGATCCGCTGCTCCGAGCAGAAGGAGCCTCAGCGAGAGCTGAGAAGTGACTTCCCCAATTGTTCTTCAAGTCAAAAATTAGAACACGGGGTGTCCAGATCGGTTTCTTTTGATGTGACAACCCCTCTCGCCATAACACATGTGGGTCGATCTCACTTTCCGGGCATAAGTACTCTTGCTGCAAGATTAAGAATGAAAATAAAAACTGAATCACTACAATTTATGGTATGTATCAGAATTGAACTCTCTGCACTTATGGTATTTGTATACTGAAAAACTTCTAATAACGATTAATGTAAAGCTGCAGAAATGCAAGTTTTGTACTAATCTAAAGACAGGTAAACCTTATATTTATTTTTAAAACATGCAAGCAAACTCTAACACTTACAGTAGAACGAAGAAGTAAGTAATGAATTCCTTACCTGTAAGTTGAACCAGTGGGCTCCGATGAAATTAGAGTAATTTCCAACTTGTATGGTGATAATTTCGCGTGATGGACTCATTGTGAGAAATCTTGCAATGTTGTATTTTCAAAATGATCTTTGTGTTGTATTGACAAATCTGAGTGGAGCAAAAAATCTAAAAAGAAAAGAAAAAATTCTCAGTTAACACAAAAATATGCTGATTAAAGCCAATACATCAGCATAAAGCCCCACACTGATACACAGAAGCTAAGTGTGCACATGTAATCGCTTGTGTCGCATTGAGTAGTACTGAGTCTAGATTCAAGAGGAAACAAAAGGCAAATATACAATTCATTCTATTTGCTTACCTGTTTGGATGTTTAAAGTACAGCGATGTATAACTACATCAGAGGGAGTTATAGGGATGAGGATCGAATTTGATTGATGGATTAATATTGTTGTATGTAATTACTAACTATTTAGTAGCAGAAAATTAAAAAAGGAAACGGAAATACTTAAATTCTTCAATGGTTCAATCAAATCGTTTTCAGAAAATAAATCAGTTTTAACTAAATACAAAGTGAGCGATGAAGTCAACCATATTAAAGGTTAGAAACTTTCATTCCATTAGAACCACACACACAACAATAAGTAATTCATTCTAATCATTCAGTCAGAAAAATATAAATACAGAAACACTTACACATTAATAAACTAATATAAATTACTCTTTGCACTTTAGTACTTAGACAGAATTTACATAAATTGTTTCGTTTAATCGGAGCAGTATTTGGCCGTAATAGAGTAGTATATTAAATCCTATATGAACACATTACCCACCGACAACAGTTAAGGTACGTTATGCTTTTCAACCTCAATATAAAATTTCAAATATTCAGAGTACAGATATGTGTAAGTTTACTGTCTAAAGGCCTCAGTCTGTGAACTGCTCGTCAAAATACGAGTCATCACCATTGTCCATGTCATCCGTTAGTATGCCGTAGTCCGACACATCTGGTGTGACATCAATCATTTCTGCCTTCAATGCAGAAACAGGAGAAACTGGATGTGACTCCGTGTATTCTTGTTTGCGTTTTCTGGAAATGGATTGATTGGAAGTATTGCCTGGCACTCCCATGCTAGTAATTGTGATTCCATTATTTTTGGAAAGTGAACTAAGGCTAATATTCTGCATGTTACTATTCCGGGACGGGAGAACTTTCACTTGGTTTCCTTTGGGAGTAATAGTCATGCTATTTATGCGTGTATCGATGGACTTCTTAAGCAAAAGTAGTTCATTTAAAGTTAACGAATCACTTTGAACAGCGTTAAGCAGCTTCAAAAAATTTTGGGCTGATGAAATTGAATGTTGTTGCGGCACAGAGACCGTATGCCTGTTTGCGCTTGGATTCACATTTGAAGTTCCATTAGGCCTTGGCATAGAAGACGGTTGCAAGCGACGTTTGTGTTTTACTTTTGAGGTTACAGGTTGAATAGTCACAGTTTCTCTTTGCGGTATTATAGGCTCTTCTTCCAGAACTACACTAACAAGGTCACTCGGTGAATCAATCATTATTCCATCAACGTCGTCATGGTCCCTGTCAAGTCGATTCTTCTGACTCTCTCGGTCATCTCTCTCAGCAGAAGTTTCCCAGTCAAATGGAACAGAGGGAGATCCAGTGGGCTTAACAAGATCATGGCTGCTACCATTTGAATTGCGGCTACCTTTCGAGTTTGTTTGTGCAGAATGAGGGGAGCAAATTTTCTTGTTGGTCAAATTCTTCATTTCCTTCTTCAGCTCGTTTAAATCCATTATAAACTGTTTGTACTCGTCAGGACTAACATTAGGCATATAATTACGTTGATGTTTCACAGTTCTCGTATGTTCAAGTAGGTCATTCTTGTGAGCTCGAACCAAGGAATTACAAAAACAACAAACTACTTTTCCAGGATCGGTCGGGTGTCTTGCTATCCAAGTCCTCAGCAGCGGGTCTCTCTCCCACTTTTCGTTATAAGTTTTGAGACTCGTCTTCGAAGATTTAACTGGAGTTGCGAGACATGCAAGGGATGGGAAGAAGCTCTGTAGTCCTCCAAACTCGCTGGAATTTGAAGACGAGGTTTCGCAAGGTAACGATCCGTCGATGAGACTCAGTACTGAGTCACCGATCATGATGCCTTGGCTTGAGCCCGCCATTGGAGTTATTCCAGAGATTATAAATCAGAAATCTGAACGGAATATCTCTCTTCCAAGTGTTGCGGAACTATGTAAGAAACAGAAATAGATTCTTGTCACATCACATCCAACGTCATAAATTGCGAGAACTAAGCACAGTTCCTAACGCCAAAGAATTTCTGATCTGAAGTCAATATGTCCCACTTCTTACAAGAGGTTTCCTGTTGTTCACTGTTCGGTTCATTCTGAGAAAATCTACAGCCTAAATTGAAGGTTTACTTACAGAAACAGCCTGAAAATCCTCAGGAAAAGCTCAGCTTAGTTAATGAATGCATGCGTATTATATTCATATGTGTCGGACGCAAAGTAAGTGTTAAAGTAATCCTATAAACGCTCGAAGGTATCTGCATAAGAAACCTTCCTTACTTTTATTTAAACTCGTTCCTATTTTAGATTGTGCATGGTAAAGTAAATAACACACACTCATAAAGAACTAAGACGTTCTTATTATTTTATTTGTTATGTATAAGCACTAATTTGTATGATAATCATTGTACAAAGCCACTGTCACAGGAAGTCGCAAATTAGAATATCACATCTTAGCCGTAGATATATACATATTTTCCCGTAGACGGTTAAAGCTTGTAGAACATGACTAGCCATATACACTATCACAGTAATAATCATGTTTGTCTGTATGGGCCTCCGCCAATATTTATCGGCCAATAAATTCAACTAATATAATCTACACATATTGGACTTAGCTGTGTCAACCTCATCTTGGTTTGGTGCCTTAAAAACTTCATTTGTGATCGGCTATAACCTATAACATATGATGGTTTGACTTGCGCGTTTATTATCAAATTACCGCACACAGTGCACAACTAAGTTATCTCTTATTCTTAATTCTTATTTCTTGCTTATAAAATTAAACATCAACATTAACATCCGATAATGAATGACCAAATACCGTTGACTTTAGGTTGACCTACTGTTAATTAAATTATGACCATTAAGGAAAAAAATTTTGATTAGAATCACAGTACTTCAATCAACATAAACGTATTGCCTCTTCAATCTACTACGGTACTACTACGGCTGAATATAAAAAAATATACACGTATCTTCCTCATTCTGCTGTCTGTCATCTGACCGGAAAGCGAAGCAGTATTTAAGCTCGAAGCAAAATACAATAGAAGCAACTGGAAATCAGTGAACTGTCAACAGTGGTTGGATTGTACCTTGTTACTAACGGGGTGTACGGATTTTTCATTTTTTTGTTAACACACCCCTATTAGAAAACTCTTGATCTGTGACCTCGAAAAGAAATGACTCGAACAAAAGTCTTGTAAGTACTTTTCACGATTCGAGATCAGGTCACAGGATAAGTGCAACTTTAGACGTGGACTTTTGGCTGACCTGTGGCCTGAAACTGACGCTTCGAATAAAAGTTCATCAAACAAAAGCTGTTTATCTCGATAACCACAACAACTTTTGTTGAAACTTTTCGTGTTAGGTATAGCCTGACCGTCATAAAGTGTAGAGTAACGCGTAACTGTCAGTTATTCAACCGTTGATTGTTCACTGGTAGAGCATTTGAATTTATAAACGCCAACTGGGTGTGTTAATTACCTTGTACTTGTGAGTGGATGTGACGCCAGCTGTTACTAATTGCTTGGATCCGTTGCTTTGAGAGGGACAAGGTCAAAGGTCATCAATCGCTTGTGAGTTAAGCATCAAGCGTGGGCGTGGGTTGGACGAATTGTGTGGCCTAAGCCCTGAGCCTTTCCCATCCGTTTCTTAATGTCAATAAAAGAGCTGTAGAATGGAAGGGTCAGTATGGGGTCAGGGGTGCAGTTTGGGATCCTGACAGTCGGCTTCTTCCTTCGCTGATCAGTTGTCAGTTGCTGTCCTCCTTGAATCGGTAAACTGAAATATTGGAAGAATTGAAAATTCCAAACGCCTTCGCGTTTCACTCTTTGTCCTAAAATATCAAATATTCCCTATGGGCAACCGCATGACATGAACGATGCGCAGAATTTAGTTCCACGCAGTTCTACACACACTCGTCGATTTCTTCGAATATTTTTAGTTGCGCGTTGGTTGCAGTAGTAGTTGCAGCACAACGTTTTTGTCATCTCGACTACTGTTACCTTCCGCGTTCTTTGATTATTTTAGCCAGGTTAAACTTAGTTTTGATTAACCCGAGCTAGGTTATCATCTTTTCGAAGGAGGCGGCAATTGGAGGCGAAAATAGGGCTGCTGCGTCATGTTCCTTACTTAGACGTCGCTGCTGTGCAGCCGAAGCCAGTCAGTAAGCGGCGTAGAACAAAGTATTCCGATAATCCGATGCATTAATGTGTGGGAGTAGAAATTGGGCTGATACAAGAACATATTCATCCGCGATTATACTAACTTAAATTCCATTTTATCTATGTCATTATGCAATCATTTTGCAATCATTTTGTGGAAGCCTGAATAAAGGACTATATATATTTTTCAACAGTTGAGTCAGTCATCCTTCTACAGTACGTGGAGGGTTTAATATTGTTTTTAGTTAAAATAAATGCACAATTAAATTAAACTGATAATGGAACACATTACCAGAGCATTCATAGTATTTCTTTTGAAATAAAAAATTGAGCACAAAGTAATAAGGCATTGAATATTTTATTCTTTCATAGACAGATATGAATTGGAATGCATGTGTAATAGTAATACATACATACATAGTGTAAGTGTAATACAGAACTACATACTTGTCAGGTAAATCCAAAGAAACAATTGTACTGGAAATGTAAGCACTTACTTATATTTGTTTTAGAAAAGATAATATAAGTTCAGTCTTGTACATATTCTGTAAGGTATTTAAGCGTACGAATTATTAAGTAGTCTTTTCTTGAAACAGATAAACTTCCAAAAGTTTATAACATCAATTCGGAATACGACATCGAAAAGTACTGTGTTACAATCTAGTTAATCTCGTACCTATACTCCTTGTTGCATCTATCACTCATGGTTAATAAGCTGTGGTTATAAGTGAAGACTCTAGAATTAATGTATTGCTAAAATATGGTAAGCTGAAACTAAGAATTAATGAAATAATGAAGTGGAGTTTGTGGAGCTAGGTAAGGCAAGACTAACTGCTTTTAATTCTGTTCTACGCCGAAGGCAAGAGGATGGCTTTTTCAATACACTGCTTCAGAAATCCGTCTCCTTTGGCTTTGTAATCGGGTGGAATCCTTTGGAAAACATTTCGCTCAACAGCATTGTCCATCAGAGATTTCCACATGATGTTCTGCAATAAGAAACCGAAAATATATATTACTTATATATTAGCAGCAAGATGCTCAATATCAAGAGTAAAAATAGTATACATTGTTAAGGCAAGGTGCATTTCCCAGAATGATAAGCGACATTTTGGCACGCGTCAGAGAAACGTTGAGCCGTTCTGGAGTCTTCAAAAAACCCATTTCATCCGTTCGCACACAAGACAACAGAACGATGTCTTTCTCACGACCTTGATAGCTGTCTACAGTATCCACTTCAATTCGACTATAGAAATCGGGTGATGTTCTATAGAAGTAGGATTGAGAGAAAATAATTTTACAATACCATTATTTAAGATATTAGTTACGGCATTATGCCTAATAAGATGGGAAGGTTGTAAATGTTAAGTAAAAAATTTTACGTCTTGAGAACGGCTAAATCCTGAATAATCTTTTTCTTCTGATCATTGTAAGGAGTAATAATCCCAATGCTCAAGTCAGCAGAGCGCCGACTATCGATGTTTTGCTGATGCTGTATGACGAATAGGATTTCCTTGATCAATTTTACCTCCTCATTATTACTGATTTGTCTAAAAACAGAAATAAATATTGTTAAGTACAAGGATTATAATCCACCCAATGGAGTTAAATTGGAATTACGTACCCTTTGTCACTTTGATCTTCTTGACTTGAAACATTGATAAAGAGATAAGGTCGAATTCGAATTTTACGTGAACGGTCATTCAATACAGTTGCGCAAGTATTCAGCTTGTTCTCATAGAACCATTCGTTAGGCCAGGCGAGAATATCAGGATGCATTCTATTTGTATTTACAATAATGCAAAAATTAAAATAAATTTTTCAAAATTCCATATGGACGTTAAAAAATCAAGTAATCATTAATGTTTTTGCCTGGAACTTCCAACAGAAATCTTGGTATAAAAATTAATCAAATCCAGAAACTGGACGAATATTTACATGAAGTACCTGTACTGTGTCGTCAGCATCATGACTGGGGATCTGTCCTTATTCTCGTCTTCATTGTAAAAATTATACATTCTTGTGAAAAGCGATTGACGAAACTTTTTATTCTCGGCTTCAATTGAAATAACTGTGGCTGGCAGCTGATTTGGATCGCCTACAAGGAGCATTTTTTCACATCCCAGCAATAAAGGCGCCAAGGATTCAGGTTCCGTAGCTTGAGTGGCTTCGTCAATTATACAGCACGTAAACCGCATTCCAACTTGATCCCTTCTGTTAACACAGTAAGGTGAAAATGAACGCAACAAGAACAGATCTCAGCGTGTCTGACACGACATATTACCTTGAAGTCGTAAGTTTCTGAATTATTCCACCGCTGCAGGAGTTCAGAGTGCTGAATACAATGTGTGCCTTTAGAATTGCATCATTTCTGGCCTTGTCCATTCCTGTCCTGCCAGTTGACTAGTAAGTAAATTAATTTTAGTCTCGGTTTCAGTGCTTATTACTCAACTTCAGAATACTATTATTTGCGAGTTATGTACAATGCACATGGAGATCTACATAATAATTAAATGCGGCGTAAAAGAAGTAAAACTAACCACTTTTCGAATGTCCTCCACATATAGCTTTCTGTTCTTCTCTAGCGAAAGCAATGAGGATCTCTCGAAATTTAGAGCTGCCGACTCATTCTTGCTACCGGCTTTCAAGCTTTCAATTTTAGCCTTACAGGCAAATATCTTTTTGTCTTCATTCGCAAGCTGTACAAAATAGCGAATATTAAGAATTCTATACAATTCCTAAATGCACTCAACTATTTGCTTCTTGAAACGTACTGCTGTTTCAAGACTCTCGAGGTGACTAGCGCCGGCACAGTACTGCTTCGCCACTTCGTCCAGAGAGTATTTCTTCAAACTTGAAGATCCAGAAGCACCAACTCGAACTATTTTAACTATTCCTGCAACATATTATAGCAATGATTGTATTAATGAACATGCATCGATGTGAACCCTTAAGGCACCATATGACTCTAAGAGGCTTCAGATCCTAAAATCGTTTTTCAGAAATCCACGAAACAATTATAATGAGTTGCACTGTGTTTGCAATTTATCAAATCTATAATTATCTAATCACAACTTGCAAGCACTATTAACCGGACATAATGTGCTGAGTACCCCATACCGTTTCCTCTGGTTTCATGAGTATATCGTCGGATAATTTCGTCAATAGCTGTATTGGATGGAGTACAAACCAATATTTTCTGATTGCCCTTAGAAACTATGGCCTGTGTCAATTGAAGGAGGAGGGCAACAATGGTCCGAGTCTTTCCAGTGCCTGTATGCATTATAAGTGTCACATTTACGAATTGGAAACTTATAGGACGTCGTATTAATTTCATGTTACACGCTGGATATTTCAGAAGAAAGCACACAGAACACAATAAATCTGTGATTATATAATTAATGTTTAAGAGTTCAAGTAGTTATTACCAGGTGGTCCGTGAAGAAGCACAAGATCTGTATTTCCGTTATTGAAGATCCTGTGAGCTAGATGATTGACTATTCCTCTCTGCACTGGATTCAGCATATCCTAGAAATTCAAGTGACCCAGGCATAATAAATCCTGTGGGACGTGTACCCAATTTCAAAGCATCACTTAATATTAAGTACTTACGTGAACTCGCTTGACCAGAGACGCAGGATTAACTGCTTCCTTTGGGTTGAATATTTCACTTCGCTCTGGCAGAGGTGGTTTAAGGATCGAGTCAAATAATTTGGATTCAGGAAGTGCAGAGAGAGACTTGAATTCTCTTAGCTTAGGAGCGATGTAGCTAATTTTTTTCAATGATCCTGGCTTGTCAAGAATCACGTCGTTTGGTTGAAAATTAATATGAGTCACAACAGTGATCTTAAATTTGAAATTGTGTGAGTCTAAAAAAAGAGTATCTAATTAGGTAAGGAGCTTACTTAGAGATTATTAAGAAATTAGTAAACGTGCAATTTTGTTCAACCAGAAATACACAAATATACAAAACACAAACATAATTGTTCAAGAAGACTCACTGTTCTTTTTTAGAGCCTGATGCATAATCGTCCCAGGACCAATTTCATCGTACAGTTCAGAATCCGTGAAAATGAAACAAAACATCGTCTTACGCTCCACGACAGCACCAATACGAATATCCACAGTAATTATTCCAAAATTTTTATCCCGATTGAATTCCCCTCGCTTTTGAGCTAATGCTACAATTCATTGAAATTGTTATTTTTAAATAATGACAATCTACCATCTCTATCAGCATTCCTGATAGATTTAAGAATTTCAGCTTGCGCAATTTGCTTTGTGCTTAATACCATTCGTTGGTCCAAATGTCTTGGGTCAATGTGAATTAATTCTATGTAATATTAATTGATTTTATTGGGAATAGTATTGCATGCGATATGCGATCTTCACTTTAAAACAACTCTAATGTCTGCTTAAAAGTAAACGACTAATCTTTATGTTTAAATACATAGAGTTCTATTACTTTAGATTGCGGTTCTATGTCAATTTGTAAGCTCAATTTCTATCCTTTGGATTTGGATGTGTATCTGAACAGCTAAAGCATTTCATATCTTACCTGTGAGGTGAAAGCAATACCAGAAGGGACGCTTTCCACTATTTGGAATACTGGTATCTCGCCTGGGATTTTTGTACTGATAGTTAAGAATGGGACATGCGTGAGCTTCCTCAATGTGTTCTACTCCGACGTCGTATTCGGGCTTACCGGCAGAGCTTGGGAAGTGAAATAACAGTTTAAAAAGTGCTTTGTAACGGGGATAAGTACACCATTTCAACAAATTATGGAGAAATTGTGCAATAGTTAGAAAAATGCTGCATACCGATCATAATACTGACGAGAATTGTGTGACTTGGCAGGAGGATTCTCTTGCTGTGAATAATCTCTTGAAACATTGGCCCACAATTCCAATAGCATCAGCGGGTAAAAAACGCTTGTGTAGGATTCGTAGTCCTTATATGCAGGAAGGTTGGTTGTGATTAATCTCTCTCCTGTTACGGGTGGTGACCTTGAATGACCTCCTTGTTCCTATTTCAACGAGAAGAGATAAGCATTATGCCAGCGCCACACAAGACAAATAGGCAAAATTCAAAATAAATTAAAACAAGATCCCAATCCAACTAATTTGGTGGTAGTAAGAATTGTTACTACCTACGTTCTAATTGTTAAGCAAGAGCATACAAAGCATAGGTAGAATTGTTTAATGTGGCTATTGTATCTTAAAGCCTGTGAAAAAGTCCGCGTCCATGGCCATGGCCAAACAAGAGGTCAGTATAACTGCTTTGTTAAGCATTCATTTGTCGAGACTAAAAAAACAGAATAAAAAATATTTTCGAATTTTACGAAACAACTTGGTAGAGAAGTTAATACAAAGTGATTAGGCTAGCAGCTAACAATGAAACTGACATCAAATTCATTCAGTCAGCTGGCTATACAATTATGCTTAAACATGCTTTTTTCATCATCCGCAGATGAATAATAATTAATGAAACGAGAATTCAAGCGTTGTCTATATATTCACTAGGTGCTACTGTATATATAACTTCCGGATTCTGACTACAATATATGCAGAAGTAAAATCCCATAACAATCAAAATACAAAATAATATGCTTCGTAGCACTTATTCAGGAATTAATAAAATACGTTGACTCTTTATTTATATATATTCAACATAATTTGTTCTTAATTCTTGATGAAATATTTTTCGAGTATGGTTTACATTATCAATTATCAAGCATGTCTTAATGTTGCATTTGACTTTGAGTTCTTCATTAGAGCGCACATCGAAGCAAAGAATAGACAAACAGGGTATTCCTTTTCGAGTGGAAAGATATAATATTATCGAACTTATAAGAATTAGCAACACGAAATGACTCGCTAGTATTGGTGTTATAATAAGTACAGAAAATGGAAGGTCACTAAGGATTCCATTGTTGAAACCATATATCTACAGGCGTTGCTCGAGAATTAGGACGACGAGTCGGTGTCGGCACATTGTTTTCGAAATGGGAACTACCTCTGCTTCCTCCAGTGTCGTTTAAGCCATGGGAAGGGGTATCGCTACTCTTTGGCCAGGCCCATTGGGTTGGCATACTAGAACCAACGCCCTGTTCAGACTTCTGACGGGGTGGGGAAGAAGGCGTGTAATTCTGCTGGTAGCCTTGCTGTTCGATTCCAGGGCCAGAGCTATCATAATTAGTACCATGCTGTGGATGTCTGTGGTAATGGGGTTGATGGGGTAAATTCTGTTGCTGGGAATAATCTTGGCTAGGTGGACAGTTCTGGCGTGGTGCATAATTTAGCTGCTGTTGCTGGTAATGATCTTGATCACGCGATGAATTCTGATATTGTGAAGAATTTCTGGCATCATGAGAGTTCTGTTGCGACGGGTGTCGCTGCTGCTGAAGGTGTTGATTTGTGGAATTCGGATGTGACTGAAATTGTTGTTTCATGGAGTTTGCGTGTCGGTAATTTGGATACTGGGGCCTCAGAGTCTGGGACTGAGTATTGGGTGGGCACTGCTGGCGCTGTGGCGATATTCCACAACAAAGAAGTTCAAATCAACACTTGAATAGGTTTTGCGAATATATAAATACATATGATCAAACCCCTAATGACGGATTATTTAATTAGGTAATTATAGTTTTTATCAACGAACGCTTTGCTCCAATGTTACCTGTACTTTCAGCAACACTCAACACTGGGATATTGTGACTACTTACGACTAGACACAATGACTAAAATATTTGCTGCCACGCCACTACGAATTGTTGCTATTTCTCATTTAATTATTAATATAACCAATTAGATATACTCCACTTACGTCAAGCCAGTTCGGAGACCAACCAAAGGCGTCGCGGAATACTGCATCTTCTGGAAATCTGAAAACATATTCATAATAAAATAACCCATGATGTTAAAGCCCTCAGAAACACAATACTAAACATACGGTGGTTTTCAACTACTTAATGTTACTTTGGTAGAACGAAATCTGTAGTACTTTAATACCTTTGCGGGAAATGCCCTCTGATAGCTGAAACTGTCGAAGGTCCTGGAATTGAAGCAGGTAATTCAACAGGTCGTGGTGCTGTCCGAACTTGTACAGCAGATTTTCCAGTACCGATTAGAACTGGTGCCTGACCGAGATTTTTTGCCAATCTTGAATGATATTCCGAAGTTGCCTGAACACTGCTACTTCCTTTTTCCTGTGCTGAAGTAGTTGGCTTGCGGAGAGATTGATTTCCAGTCGAATCTGAAATTTGAGCTGGAACAGTCCGCTTTGGTTTCTCGATAACTTGAGACAGTCTGTTATTTTCTATGTCGTTAATTATTCTATCTACTGGCATTATCGCCCCAGGCGCAGGACGGGATTCAACTGGAGGCCGTACCGGAAGTCTACGAGGAAGTGGCTCCACAGCAGTGGGTGCTAGAGTACTTTCTACACTTTCTAGCAAGAGATCACTTCGGCTTTTCTTTGTATATCTAGCAACTACAGGAGCTTTAGCGACTACGGGCTTAGGTTCTTTTGATTCTTCGCTTCTTTTCTTTTTTTCTATTTCTATCTGGCGAAGCTTTTCTTTCTTGTCAATTACAGGAGGCTCAGCAAACCTAACAGTGGCGACGGCCTGAGTTATTCTGGCAGATGAAGACTGTGGGCGATTATATGAATCCATAGGCTCATACGATCGTTTCCTGCCGATCGGAGGCGCATCATCCAATAACTTAACAACCTTTGGCTTCTGCCTTTGCTCCTCTCGTCTCCTGACCGTTGCCAGCTTTATGGCCTCTTGTTCAGGGGTTGCTCGGATGCTTCTCTCGGGAGGGCTTTCAGGACCTTAAACAAAATAGCATTATGAACGTGTCTTAAAAACGCCGCTTGTCGAACTAGCTATTTGTTCTTCAATACGAAGAAACTTTAAATTAGCAGTGCTTAGAATTGGTTTAATGGATCGTACATTCCATATCCACTTGAGCAAAGTCCTCTGTACTAGAATCAGAATCAAAGAGAGCGTTCATGGCCCTCTCGTGTAAAATCTCAGCTGGCTTTGAAACAGGAAGACATGATGATGGACCAGCTACGTTAGTTCCTTTATTGCTAATACTGGAAACTGTTGAAGCGTGATTGCTCTTATCTTTCTCTCGCATCTTCTTTGCAGGAACTTCATCCTCATCGTCAGTACTGTCCAACACTCGCCTCTTCTTTTTGGGCTTGACGGTGTCCGCGCGTTTATCTTTTTGTACAATTAAATAGTTATTCGAATTACGAAGTTCTTGATCAGTAAAAAATCGTAAATAGGTATGACGAATTAACCTAAACCCACCTTTTATACGGCGCTCATGAGCATGATAAGTTTGAGGTCGATCCTTACGGTTCAGGTTTGAATTGGGAGAAAAGTGCCGAAGTAATTGCTCCTCAACCTGAAAAGACAAATACATACTTATTCTCCACAGAGCTGGTTAGGTCTGGCTAAGTCTAGGATATTGATTGTAGCTACTGCAAAATAAACTAAGCCTACAACATTTTCACACGCAGATTTTGCTTCAAGATGGGTTAAACTATATAAGATATTGTGTCAATGATGCTTTAACAAGAAGAGAAATATTAGACATTATACAGTATACTTATGTATAGCCACGCACATACAATGTACTTTTACATCAAACATCATGCGCAGACGTTCTGTGTTTGTGTGTAATGTTGAATGTGAATCTGTGTCTTCTAAATAAATATTTGGTCAGTGTATGTATAGTCCATATAAACATGAAATAGTTGATAAGCTAAATGACTATAATATACTGTAATAAGTGAAATGACTTAATTGAAGGCTACATTACGTTCACCATTCACTAAGTATTTAATTCTTATTACCCGTTTCAAAGACGATGTGTTCAGCAGGTGGAGGCACTCGCTATTGAATAGCACTGCCCTAGTTTTCGTCAGTGAGACGATTGGTTTCAGTCGAAGTTTCATGGGAGCACACTTAGCTTTCGCCTGGTCCATCTTCTCAGCATATTCACGTTTCTTGCGTTCCAGTTCTTTAGCCTTTTGAGCCGCTTCTTTTGCGTGCAAATCAATCGCGACATTTACAAGATCTTGCTTCGGTTTATTATTGCTGGACTCAGTTTTTCTTGTAGCAGATTTGTCTTTGTCTTCTTTTGATCGATTTGCAGCGGTCTTCTCTTCGCACTTCTTTAACTTTTTTGAATCAATTTCGAGATTCTGCTTCTGAAACTGCGCTGCGGCTCTTTCAGTTGCCTTCTTTTTCTCTCTTTCCTCATTTACAGCTATTTGATCTCGATCTTCCGCAGCTGAATCTTCCTCGTGTGCGTGTGCTTCTCCGTTTTTGGATTTACGCATTTTCTGGTGCAACATTTCTTGAACTCCTTCCTTTGAATCCTGAACTTCTTCTTGTGGATGTATTGTTGCCTCCGGTCTTTTTTTTTGACGCTCTTCCTCTAAAGACATCAGCGCAGCTTTATTCTTCTTCTCTTCTTTTACTTTTTCCTTAAACTTCTGGACGATGATACTTGTTATTTCTACAAGGTTTTCAGGATTCACTGGCTTATCCGGTTTTTCGGATTTCACAATAGCAGTCGGCTGTGTACTTGTAGATCCTGACGGTCCTGGCAAGTTCTTTACAACGATGTTTGCCAAACTGGGTTTATTCACATCACTACCCCAGCCACTGTCGCTACTTTTCGGCTTCGCGTCAGACCCAGGATACTTATTCGAGTGGGATTTGGGTCTACTTACTGTTGACACGGATGAGTTGGAATATGTCGACAAAGCTGAACTAACGTCTTCTTCTGCGTCGTCATCCAGAGTAATAACTGGTATTTTTTTTGAAAAATTGAACGGTAATTTCGATGTTGACGACTCCACTTTTCGGCAGTACTGTAATTTGAAGAAAATAAACGTATTTTACTTTACGATGCTATTGATATAAGTATAGTCAGATATCACGTCCATAATCAGCAAAAATTAATTTAAATATAAGTTATTTATAAACAGCATCAAAACACTTTAAGAGACAGGACTACTTCGTACACATAAATTGCTGCATTAGTAATTCTTGTACGCCATACTCTTATTAAAAGCCGAATCAAACCGACTCGGAGCCCTGCTGCACAAATAACTTAAAGTTTGAATTTCGATTCGATTTCCATACCCATTATCTTATCAACTATTATACATAGAGGAACATCAAGTGACCACTGATAAGAAATGTTGTCCGGTGATTTGAACGAATTCTGGAAAGTGCAAATTAGCAACTAAAGGTTATGTGGACTTGTTCAACACATTCATAGGATGTTCAGAAAAATATTTAAAAAATTCTTATTGCCCCCTGCAGGGGGGCAGGGGGGTTCAAGTATACCGAAACGGGTGCCATGCAAACACGTTTCGTGAAGCCGTTAATGCACCGATTCTCATGAAACTTGGCAGGAACATACCTGAGGGTATTCTGCTACTGCGTTTTGTCGAAAAAATTAAAACCTGATTTTTTTAAAATCGGCAAAGGAATCCACGCTTCTGAACCAGTCACTTCCAAACTATGAACTGTGTGTAGTTTTTAAAAAGAGGGATACCATGTCTAACGCCTATTCAGATTATTGTGAAGGTCACTTTGAATAGGTAAATTATATTTTTGTCTCTCTTACTTGAGAATGAGAATGAGAGTGAAAGAAGAAATTGTTTATCATCTTGTAGAAGAAGGTGATTATTATTATACTGATGACAGTATTTGAGAATGTAGTATTACATGTCCGATAGTCCGGTTGCACTCATGTCATAAGGACTCAGGTTAGCCCGATTGAGATGAATACATTGACCAGAACATAAGCCTTCAAAACTAACTCACATGAAAGTAATCAATAATGAGCTTATTTGAAAAGGACGAATATCCAGCAGCGAAGATCGGATGGAAACTTCATCGATATTTATGCAGATTAGCTGCGATGGAATTTGCAGGAACCAACGTTCACCGCATATGTGAATCGTAGCTCTACAATCATTAAGTCTTTCCAATTCAGACGACAGTCTGTCTCACCGCTTCTGCCAATAAATCTGCTCAATCCACCTTCGAAACGTTAGTTGTGACGCAGTCGACTATACATGTAATTAAGTACTTTTCATCCTTTGAACATCTGCGCATGCACTATCTACTACCTTACTTCAGGATTAATAGTAGCTCCAATGCCAATGATCATCAACGAAAAAACTAAGAACTTAACTTTTACCGATGATTGGGGGTCTAGTTGGCAAAACGACTTTTGGCAAACAGAAAAAAACCATTTTTTTTCTTAAAAAACGACTTTTGGCAAATGCTCATTTTCCAAGTTTTTTTTTAGCTTGCTCTTTTGGCAAACACAAATTTTTATTTTACACAATTTGGCAAAGACGTCAGAGCTGGGAATTGCAATTTTTTTTTCTTATCTGTCTACCTTTTCTACCTTTCTAGATGAACCTTATCTTCATCTAACTTCACTAATCGTAATACTGATCCCATGCCGGTTTGATGTGAGAACTACTACTTTCAGATTTAGATTCCAAGATAACTTTTGTTTGTTGAGAGAATTTCAAAAGGCTGCCATTTAAAGACCCCGCCAGTTTAGATTAAAATACCCGCTAAATAGAGGTTTTACCCCGCCGACTACTTTCCCCCGCCACTATATACCACTTTTTGACGCTGAAAATATAAAACATGCCGATCAAAAAATTATTTTGACGCAAGCACATTTGAATTGTTCTGGTAAGTATCTAACCTATTTCAATTGAGATATATAAAATACAGCTCCAGAATTAGAATTATTAACTTATTAACTCAGTATTAACTTAGTAATATGCATTGCTTATTTCCTTTATCTATTAGATAAAAATTGACAAATCATGAGTCAAGATTGTCAAGCAATTATAACTCATATCATGTGGTCTGAATATGTAGGAGCTATGTACTATTGTACATATCATGTAGAAGAGCAGCATTCATCGTTGCACAGAGCAGAAGTAGTGTATACTTGACAGTTGTCATTCAGTGACAAGTAAATAGTACCGTAACCAGTACGGAGCACCCCAAAGCAATTTATTTATAAAACAAACATGGCACCTAAAGCTTTACCAGCATATAATTCCGAACGCGAATCTAAAGTTAAATATTATGAGGGTGACCAATCAATTCAAAAGTTGTCCAGGATACATCATGAACACAAGTACGTTAAGACTTACACAGACTCAAAAGCCGCATTAAAACATGTTGCCAGTTGCCAGCACCTTTGTTGTTGTAAGCAGTTTCTTAATTCAGCAGCGGTCAGGTCTACGTTCTACGAGTTCAAAGTCAAAGTGTTGGATCTTGGAGATTCAATTTCTAACTTTAATCGCCAAGTTAAGTTTGGTACAATGTAGTTCAAGTTTGAACTGCGGCATAGTCTACGAAATTAACGTAGTTAGGGGGAAATAGGCTTTTTCGTTGCTCCGCCAGTCACGTCGAATGCATATAGGTTGGCATTTTCTGATGACCATGAAGCCATCTATCATGTTTTTCATTCTACTTCTGATTGATTGTTCTAAATTCTGTAATGACAGGCTCAAAACACGTTATTAGGCACATATTTCCGTGGAAGTTAACCAGTTCAGTTACACCGCGCAGTGCTTGGCACTGATCCTTGGGCCAGCTAGCAATACGATAAGATAAGTATTTACATAAGAGATATGGCATAGTTTCTTAGTTGACCTTTTGGCAAACTAATTTTATTGACCGTGACTTTTAGCTCAGCCAACATAGCCTAGTGGTACAAGAAGCCTGTCTTCTTCTGTATTCACATAAAATTAGGTGAACAAGGGTTTCGATACCCTG
>JAQFXY010000580.1:0-22440 GCA_034693865.1 Ceratophysella sigillata | reverse complement strand
ACCACTTTTTACCATTTTTCACATTTTTTACCACCTTTTTGGTAAAAAGTGGTAAAAAAACGCCAACTGGTAATAATGCGCAACCCTGCCCATATGTACTCATGCTGCCATGCCATCTACAGTCCATTTTACATTCAGAGTTTTGCATCTTCATATTTTGTAATTTGTAATTACAATTACAGGAATTTTAAAAATGTGCTTTGTAATTTGGTATTTCTGTAGAGTAATTCGGAAAAGTAAATGAATTACTTCTCAAATACAAACTAAATTTTCGAAAATGCAGATGCACCCGATAACCAAATTCGCACATGCAACATTGCAACATACAACTATTCACGGTTAGGTAACATTCAATGTGTTCGAGTGTCCTTATTAAAATGACCACAAGAGGATATGGTTATACTTATGTATTTCGTGATTTCCAAATGTACCTAATTGAATTATTGTAATTAGTAATTCATCTAAAATAAATTTTATTTCGTAAAATGTAATTTAAATCACAATTTTTTAAAAGTAATTTGCAATTTTCAATTACTTTGCCATGTGAGTTGCATGTAATTTCAATTACTTTGCCATGTAATTTGCCCAGCCCTGGAGTTTTGATCAATGTGCAATGTCAATGAACTCTGGCCTAAATCCTTGTTCGGAAAACACCCAGTGCCACATCGATAACCATCCAACCCCACCCACCACCCCCAGGAACGATGCGGTTTGAAAATAGTAAATACTTTTTTGATTCAACTTTTCTTAATACCTTCAAACAATACTCAATACATACATATAATGCAGATACACGCTAATGTGATTTATGTGATCTTCCTCGCTGCCAATGCAATGCCAACTTCTGTGTGTATAAAATACAAGATACAAAGAACTTGCAAAAAACTTACAATTTATTTTATTTATAGTTAATTATCAATCAGATATGGGTATTTATTCTGAAAATCCGCAACTAAATATTTTATAGATTACCAATTATCATGTATTTCTTGTACGTAGTGGAAATACGTAGGCATTGTTCTGCTATTAGTTAAACTACCTATTACGGTACCTACTGAAATATCTAGCACTAAATTATAATTCCACGGGGGATCGGGTGCAGCGAAAAAACCGAATGCCAATAACTTTACTCTGGCTTAGGGTGTCAGCTAAGTACACTTCAACCCTTAAATGTGCTTGAAATTAAATGTGTCACACAAAGCCGGATATCACGCTTAACAGGAGCTAAATATTACTGTTATTAGGATTTATGATGAATGCATATAATTACATGCCAAGTACCTGGACCTAATACGCTGAAGCGTATGAAACTTTGCTCCTCGTCTGCATTAATGCCTCCTTCGTTCATTATTGTTGTCTCCGAATCACGAATCTCGCGATCACGCATCGAGATGGTCAGGATAAAATCAGCTTTCCGTCCATTTTTCTCGTAATTGTTAAATGTAATGGACTACTTGTGGCTATAATTTTATAAAATTATGGACTAATTTACATGTACCCTAACGATAAGTGTCATAAGTGGCATGAGAGATTGGCATTGTTCAGGCGAATGGATGTACTCGTATAATATAAATACAAACACGTACATTATGCTGTCATACTCTGATGTTTTAATTGAGAATGATATCACAATTACTTGGAAGTTCATTTAATGAATGAATGCTAAGACAGTTCAAACTACCAGGAACAATTATGACTTAAAACATTGTGCCAAGTTTTATGTTGAACTGATTTCCATGAAATCATAAGCAATGAAATAGGAGGATTCTGCCACTGCTTCTACATACCTAATGCAGAATACAATAATAGAAACACAACCAATTTATTTAAATTTTAATATGTGGCTAATACAAGGACTATCGTCCAAGGTTCAAATGTAATCTGTAGCGTGTCAGGTTCCATTCGATACGGCCAAGGCTAAAGGTCCGGTCGACAGACGAATTTAGAGAATAGTCAATCGCTACTCCATATTCGATCGCTATGAGATTACTTAATGGGAACAGGAATGCACCGAGTTACTGCATGACATCACCTAAAAAAAACTCGCGTAGTTACTATGCTATGACATTGAAGTAAATATTGCGGACATCAATGCATCCTTCAAATACGAATAGTTTTAATGATTTTATTCAGTACAATTTATTAAACCGCTCAGTGAACACATTACATGATTTACAAGTAAACTTTGCCTTATCACAGTTTCTTGTAAACTAGAAACCAATATCCACCGTACAAAATCAAAGACACCACTCCAAATTGTAATGACAATGACACATAAACTCAACAGACAGAGACAGGACATTTTCAGCTGGCCCATAAATTGCCTCAAAAATATCTTTCCCATTACCAGCCAGAGACTACGTCCTTTACAAATACAAACATAGTACCACGTAATAGGAACATTTTAAAGAAGCAAATTACTAAAACACTACATCTAACAGTAGCACGTCGCAGTCGCAACTCAAGAGGACGTTCTAGAACTATTTAAGTGTAGATTATTTTGTCAACCAACGTCACAGCTTCACAGTACATCGTATGTATACAGCGGATATCAAAAGCACAGCATTCGATAAAAATATCCAGATTTACTTATGAAAATTCCATTTGTGTTTACAAGCTATTCAAACCCAAGTATGTAGACCGAATTCGGAGAAATCAGGATCATTTTTAGCGAAAGGGCATAAGGAATACTAGAACTATTGTACATGATATATCCAAAACTCATTCAGCAGTTTCAATCCTGCTTCAATCCAATTTAAAAATTTTACGTCAGCTATACCAAGAATACGTGTAGACCAAACTAAATTAAACGTATAACGTATGCCAATTGCGAGAGACCAGAATTACAACGAAACATAAGCGATAAGGAAATGATGACAAAAAGAAATTAAATTGAAACTAAACAAAACGAATGGAATTCAAATAAGGAAGTACGTGACTGGCAGAGTAGCAACAGGATAACAACATTAACAACTACGCTAATTGCCTCATAAACTTCTACTCTACAAATAAAAGATTAGCTCTACAGGCAAATCTGAACTACATTATATTCTTGAGATGTGCTCGCGTAAAAAATTTAAGAGTCAGGCGGTTCCAACGAGCGTAGCACGTCATTAGCCCCACAACAATATGCCCCACACTACAATAAGCCCCACAACAATAATAACTTATTTAGGTTAGGTTCGGTCTCATAAACACCCGATGTCAATATGGGGCTTATTGTTGTGGGACTTTTGTAGTGTGGGGTGTGGGCATATTGTTGTTTTGCTAAAGAAATGGAAGGCCAACGAGACGAAAAAGAAGTGTTCCACCGTTATATTTTATTTTGTAATTGCTCCGTAATACAAGTGCAAAGTCAGGACAAAGCAGTCAAAAATTTTATAAATCAGGAATTAACAGCAATACAGAAAAATGTCCGAAAAAACTGAAAATGGAAGGGGCAATAGAATACTAATTTCTTAAATCAACAATCGGCATCTGTGTAATCAAGACAAGAGAAATTTTGAAACCGTAGCATAAATTAATACATCAATATTGCTGAATAAGATCATTGTTTTACCATCCAGAAAGATTCCAAACCCGGATGCACCCGTCCGGAGTGGCAGCTGCGAGATAGACGAGGTCCTGATTCGTGTCAAAGTCCCGCTTGGCCTCAGGATCCTCCTCAGCATCCACATCAGTCGAAGTGATAAAATGAAGAGAGACAATCCCTTGCCTCGCATCAGTGACGCATTTATGAATCCGAGTCATATCTGGAAATGAGTAAATCTGGAGGCTGAAGTCCCAAGCGGCCACGGCAATGAGTTTCTTGTTCGGATGCAGGAGGAGGTGACTGGTCCCGATTCCAGGAGAAATAACCACAGTGGACTGAATGCTCAGTTTGGCCACCTTGGAGTCCGAACTACCAAATTCGATTCTGATGACGTGGACGTAAGGGCTGGAAGTCCCAACAGCGAATAAGCCCAGGTCCTCATCCCCGTCACAGCTCGTGATGTACGTAGGAATGTTGGAAGCGGAGTTTTTGTCAATCTCCTCAGCCAGGGGCAGAGTGGACAGGAACTTAGACGTTTGGTAGTTGACGAGATGCAAGTCCTTGAGTTCCGTTCCAACCAAAAGCAAATCCGCCTGAGTCTTAAATCCCTTCACGAGCGTTACCCCGCTATCAAATTTGATTTCTGCAGCTTCTGCGACGGCTTCTGCAGGAGGAAGTTGGAGAATCTGGACGATGTCTGAATTACAGACGACAGCTACGGACTTGTCCTTCCAGAGGACAGGCTTGTTGAACGTATTTGCCTGTTGCCGAAGACGAATGGGTATGAATGGGTGGACAGGAGGATCACCTTCCTCAGAAGCCGGTGATTGCTTGTTCCATTTGTAAAGAAAAAGAGAACCAAGGAGGCGAGAGCTCACAATAAATATCGGAAGCTCTTCTTGAGATGGAAATACTTCAGCCCAATACAAAGTCATCTGAAGGTCAACAGAGAAAATGGGGCGGCGTTTCTAAATATAAACATGTCAACAACGTTCAATTAAAATATCATTCGCTATGTTATTCAAGTGTTCGTGGCATTATACTTATAAAAAATAATTGTAATGCTTACACGGAGATCCCAAATCTGTAGCATTCCCGTTGAACTCACAAGGCCGAAGAAAAAGTTGATATTTTCCAAGTCAATGGTCTTGACAGGTAGCTTCAAGAGATGTGGAGTTAGCTCCCATATCTTCTTCACGGTTGCCTTTGTAACCTTGAAGAGATGCGAACCCTTGTCGGATCCATGTTTCAAAATACACATGGGCTTAGATTCTGCCTCGTTCTGAAAGGTTAACAAGTATTAAACAGATTTTAACAAATCCCGGTGAATTTTTATAAACTGTCACCTACATAGTCTAAAAGATGAACATGAGAAATGAAATCAGTTTCATTTGTGAAATGAGCTCCATTGTACTGGAGTTTCTCACGTTGTTCAAAATATATTTGAAGATCCCATGCAAAGAAACTGCTCAAAGGTAGTGCAGGGAAATTGTTCAAAGCCAAATTTGTACCTACTGCCTACTGATATGACGAACTTTACAGAACATTTTACCTATACTACAGCCGGGAGAATAGTGTGTATTTTTCAGCACTTCTAGCCCTAGCCACAGTGCGGAGAAACTGGAGCTTGGGAAAACCTGCCCTGCCTTAATTTTTTACCATATAAATAATCCTCCTTGCTTGTGGCTAGAAGGAACGAAAAACTTACAAGCTATTCCGCCAATCACAGTAGTCCCTTAATCACAGCAGCTTGAATATTTGCGATTCAGATGTTAGAATAACTAACTAAAACAACTGATGGTCTGACTAATCAATTTTGTATTAATTATTTCCTAATTTTAATTTTCACCTCCTTAAGCTTTTTTTAACCAACATAATATGTATAAAAATGAAAGAATTGTCCACCACACAGAGAGATTGAGTTAAGCGATTGGACGCTTTGGAGAATTTGAAAAACTTCGAGTTACTTAAGTACTTTGTACTTGTACGTGGCTATGCACCTTACGCAAGTGACCCTGGTGAGAGAAATTGACAACTGAACCGGACATAAGTTATGACATTCATCGAGATAAACTAAAGTTGCAACAATTTTTCTCGAGAGTGCTTGTTCCAGGTCGCAGATTCAGGGTAATACCACACAACACTTGATATGTGACCTACTGAACCTAAGAGTTTCGTGGATTTCAAACAAAAGTAGTTCATCTTGATGAGTGTCATGTCCTAACTTTCGTTCGCCATAAGAGCCAATTATAACCAATTATTACCATGTGTGTAAAATGTGGCTACAAAATACCCATCCAAAAGATGAAAGAGTATAACTCCAACCGAGTTAACCTATCTTTTATGTAAGGTATGTATAATAAATACAGGGAGGATTTTAAATGTTTGCATTTTTAAACTTCAACCTAGCATGCTGAAACTTCGGATAAGCACCGATTTAAGTCATTTCGGTCCGATATACCCGCGTATCATATTGCAGAGTTTGGCAGATTTTGATTATTAGTGCATATTTGCAAATTTTATACAGTTCTGCATAAAAAAGTATTTTGGTGCATATTGAATCGTTCGGCGTAAAACAGTAAAAATGAAAATTGCTGAATTTTACCTACAAGTTTTTTTCATATTCATAATTCATTTTATTGCACTGTCAACTGTAAACTTTGTATGGACCCCAGGGCTATAGCCCGAAGGGGGTTTTAAGATTGAATAAATAAACAATAAAAATAAATTCATTTGATTTATTCACAAAAAAGCAAAAAAAAACAAAACAGTAAAAGTGGATATAAATGTCTGCTACTTTTCAAGTGCATATTTTGTGCATATTTCACCATTTTTGAGTTTTTAGTGCATATGCAATGCATGCATCCGCCCTTTAATATGTACTTAATAGGAAACAATTCATGTCAGAAACCGAAACCGAACCATAATCAAGAGCACATGCATCATGCACAAAGGGAAACCAGAAAGGCAAGAAGGGGCAATGAATTTGTTATTTATAAATGCATTTGTATAACTTTTTACCATTTTGTGCAAAGATGAGAGGAAGGACGATGAGTAATATATAGACGAGAATGCGGGACAGCTGCTGGTTTCTCGAAGGGAGAAGATCCAAAGCCACAGGTGCTTATGTTCGTTCGTCCCACGCTGAATTGAAGCTTGTCAGTTGTTGGCCCAAGTTAGTTTTGAGTCTTTTGTCTTCAAAATAGAAAATAGAAAGGTGAGAGATGGTATGTTGACTCTTCTGTTCAAAACTTCCGCTGGAGGTTTCCTTCCCAAATGACAAAGAAGAGAAAGTAAGCCTTCTGCAACCCAACACTCTATGCTCCTGTATGATTCTACATTCATTCCATTATTGCTTGCTTCCACTTCAAATCAGCGAATACAACACAGTCTTATTACAGAAGTTCAAGATTCAAGCTACAAAAGCCCAGGCCACGAGGCCTCACGCAACACGGTTTATATGCACGGTGAGGCGTAGGGCTGGATATATTTTCACTTTCAGGATGCATTTCTATTTGCACCTTTGGAACAATGTTCCCAGCTACCTTTTATGTTATTTGGCTGAATTTTGAATGCGAGGATAAGGATTTCTTGGTGGTTTGTAAATGGACTAATAATATGAATTATGAATGCATTTGTGGGTAGGTAGGTAGATATATCAATTAGCTAAAATGAGAGAGAGAGACATGTATCGAAGTCGAAATTCATCCCATGTGCTTTTATTCCTTTCATGCGGTTTGTTCTGAAACACAACCTGAATATCATGGCTTTCAATACTTAGATGGGGCTAAGAACAAAAAAATTTCGGGGGACGTCGCATCATCATCACCCCGAAAGTTTCCATATTCCCAGGAATACCCAGGTTAATTACCCTGAGGAACTGAGGAATACCCCATAAACGAGCTCATTTGGGCATTTCTACTCCATAACTTATATATCATTGATCCCGGTGGTGGTTGGATTGGAGAGTCCTGAAATTGATCATATTTTGCCCTATATTATTCGCATAAATAAATGACGTTTAGCTTTGATTTCCCTTTTTTTCATTGATTTTCTTTACTCATTCAGGCTTCTATTTATTTACACAACCAGCATTGCGTACTACTTGATAGGTGAGTGCCTAATTAATTGATATATTGATAATGCTAGTATGAGTAGGTTACTAGTTATATAACAAAGCTAATCGGACCATTATTTCCGTGTTAAAATAGTCCTTGTACTTCAACGACTGCTGACTTTTAAAACTTGACGAGTTGTTTGTTTCCAGATGAGTCGTGGCAAAATTTGTAGAGTTGGCCGTAGGCAACTCCTTGTTCGCCTTCTGCGTCAGTACGAGTTGGGCAGTAGCGACGAGTATGGGCTTCATCTCCTGTTGCGTTGCAGTCTGGGCATACCCAGTTGCGAAGAACGGGACAGATCACCTGTTAACAAATAATCAAAAGTTAATGAAATGCTAAATTCCCCATTTTCCTACTAAACCCGTTTTTCCAAACCAAAACAACTAAACTTCGAAAAACAACCTACCTTTCCAGTCCGAGTCTTGAGCATGTGGGAGCTGTAGAAATCAGGGGTCTCTCCGTTACTTTGGCAAAACGGGCAATGGAGAGTCTTCTGATTGGATTTATTTGAACTGGGCTTTGACTGGCGTGGGAACCCTCGAATTATCTTTCCAGGTGTATCCTCCACGTGAAACTGGAGAGCTGTATGGATAAGTAAACAATAAACCAGGTTTAGATAAAAGCTAAATAGTTCTTTCATCTTTAGTTTATATTCTGGTAGCATACGTTTTATTAACCAACTTTTTCATCAACATTCAACTCCAAAACGAGGTTGTCGATATTTTCAAAAAATACGTTGATTCATTTTGTCGAAAATTAGACAACTCTTGATGTGTTGAGTTTCTAAAGTTTGAAAAAGTACCTATTGAAATTGCTATTATTCGTAAAGACCAACATTAGAGTCGACATATCTCAATAATTCGACCGATTAGGTCTCAGCCACGCAAATGCTTATGTATTTTGAGAATAAACATGTGTTGCTAAAAACCAAAAAACCAAACAAAAAACGAAAAATGATAATAGGGTAACAAATATAAACTAAATGATGTAAATTAACTATAAATATTTAGTAGTATCCTTACTAGGCTTGGTTTTCTTCCCATCTTGTTCCACTTGTTGAACAGCTTCCTCCTCTTCTTCAGCATTGTCGCCAACGTCTCCTTCAGATCCCGCTCCAAAAACACCTTCCAAAGCGGCTTCAGCACGACCAATAGAGGCCTTCCGGTTTTCACGATACGCTCGAGCTTTGGCTGGTCGAGCTTTGGCTGCTCGAGCTTTGGCCGCTCGTGCTGCGTTGGATTGTTGTACGCATTGGGTGTGCGTGAGGTAATTGGGTGGATATATAACCTCTCCCGTTACAGGATCGATTGGCATTGGTGGACCCCATATCATCTGCTGAAATGCAGGATACGGATAGTAAGGGTATGGTGGTAGCACTGGGGGCTCCAGCTGTTGGTAGTACGTAGTGCTTTCCAGATTTGGCTGCTGCACAAATTGTGGGATGTACCCTTGGAAAATGGGTTCTTGAACAGGAACAGGGGTGGGTGGTGGGATCCAGGGTCCGTAGAAGGGATTCCCTAAAACAATCATAACCAATTAAATACACCAGAATAGCTACATTCGATGAGATGAGACGTAGGTTTGGATCAAAGTATCGATGATTCGATTTATTCGGACGTAAACTTACAAAAAATAACTGCTATTACGAATCTACAATTTTGACAAATTAAAGGCCACTGTAAACAAGCGATTTGAGTAAACAAAAACATTTACAAAAGTTTACATTATTTTGGAAAACGTGTTTTTGGTTATTTGCTAAAAACGCAGTTCACCATAATTACACAAAAACTTACCATTAATTTCATGGAACCAATTCCCAATGCTGCAGTGTTGTTGCTGAAACGGCGACAACAACGGTCGCTGAAATGAAGCCGCCATTCGCTGATCTGGGCTGGATTCAAATCTATTGTCACAGTTTTCAGGACTGGAACCTATAAAATATAAAAACTGCAATTAGTACTTATACATGCTAAATACTGATCTGAAGGAAGATGGTAGAAAAGCAGTAAATCAAAATGGTGAGAGTAAGTAGTTATTATTCTATACCAAATTGTTCCAAGCTTATTCCATCTTGCTGCGGCTCATGCGGCATCTCAACTTCTGGATCAAATATACTCATCCTTGAAAATTCTTGAGCTCCATCGTCGCCGTTGTAAGCTGGGTTGCATGGAACTGGAACTGCGCGAACATGATATATCCCTCCTGGAATCATTTTCTGAAGTTCAGGAAAACTTGTTTCAATCGGTACTGGGATCAAGCACTTGTTCCCTACTGCATCCACTGGTTCATTTTGAGTCGAGGTTTCTGGTGAAGCATTGGTGTCTGTGAACAGTGGAAGTTAATAAATATTATATAAATATCCCTCCGATAAACCATAATTAGCTATGTAGCCAAGTTGGAAATGTAACGAGTGTAGTTTACTTACAGCTAGCAATAAGGACATTTCCAGAAGAAGGCGTCAATATTGGAACAGTTGGAGAATTCTGCATCGACAAGTACTCCTCCAACGGGATCACCACGTATCCATACACGATTCCCATTGGACGTGGATAGCTATTCGGTACTGGTCCTATCTCCTCCAATATATCTGGCCGAGGTTCATCCAACAACTCCATCACGAACGGGTTGACGATATGAACGCTAAGAAGGAAATGCAACCAAATAAAATGAACAAAACTTAAAACGGCATTCGATCTCCGATTTTTCATCAGAATATTTTCAAATCTCGTAAACTCAACGTTTACTAGAATTATGTTAATGCTTAACTTAGTTTCGAAATAATAGCTTTATTATACTGAAAACGGTTTAAAACTTACCTTTTATCCAAACTCCAAAGCTTGCGTGGGTCCTTTTTCCTCAGAAACACGAATAGCTGAGAATTGCTGAATAGAGCACAACCGAACTCTTCGAAGACCAAAACCGAAAAAGTCGATCGTCCTTAAAGTCTCCAGAATATCGACGCCATTTCCTCATTTCCTCCCAAGAAGTGCCCCGTACTTCTGATCCCTCATCCCATAAATCTCTATGCTATTTCCTTCCAGGTACTGGACGCCATCGCCCATTTCCGGAGTCGAGAGAGAAGAGCCAATAGGAACAACGCATTCATGCGCATAACTAGTTGGACCAGATAAAGACCCGGATCGATCCAATCAAACCGTGTACTAATTTATTTCCAGGTACTTGGCACCGGAAATAAAACCAAGCCAAGGCATTGGCCAAGCCTACGACAAGTACCATGCGCACAACCAACCTACTTTGTTCTGCTTACCCTCTCCTGGCTTATCTTTAAAAGACCCGTATGATGGTAAAATACGATTTCTGAAATAGGTTATTTCCGTAATCAAGTTATTAACACGTGGTCGCTACTAATATCTATCACGGCTATGTCCCTGTCTTTTGATTCACCTCCTGATAAGCTATGCGCAGAGGTAGTAATACACTAGTTACGTATGTCGAACGTATAAGGCATTAGCGTTTGATTAGCCTGGAAATTGAGGATCGACCATCTATTGTTAAGTTAAAGAACAAAAATGGTTTGTTTCTGCATTACCCAAGCGCCTTGGTTTCTACAAACTATTGATGCGCCTACAACAACGTCCAGATTTAAAAGTGTGCATTAGGATATTTTAATATTTACAATTCTACTGTATTTAATTCCTAGAAAGATTTGTAAAAAAAAACGTAATTATAAACTATAGTAAGTTTTATCAGTCACTGTCAATGGACTTGGCCCACCGCTGAGCAAATCTTTTCCTTCAGACGACTTGGGAAATGCTATGACTTCTCTTATAGTTGTCGCTCCCGTGAGCTGAGCTATTAACCGGTCAATCCCTACAAATTAAAATAGTTTTATATAATAGCATCCAACCTTGCAGTGTAGTGTAGATGTGTATTTATCAAACCAAGTGCAAATCCTCCATGAGGTGGACATCCGGAGTCGAGTGCATTGAGTAAATATTCAATATCGGTTAGCGGAAGTTTTATAATATTGTCAAATACATGTCTCTGCAGCACCGAGTTATGAATACGAATTGATCCTCCACCAATCTCATTGCCACGGTAAACCAGGTCATAGCTCAAACCCGTAGCCTGTTAAATTAAATCGTATATATGCATCAAAATGAAAGATATTTGTTGTGGTATTAATGGAAGATGTTTCAAACTTACTTCCAACGGATTCTTGTACATGACACCTTCATCTTTCGGCATTGTAAACGGATGATGAGCAGACGTGATAGTACCGTCTTCTTTTTGTGTAAATAGTGGAAAATCAATGATCCATATAAATCCGCCCGTGTCAGGCTTATCGGTTCCATATTTTGACATGGCAGCCTCATAGCTCATTACCTCAAAATTGGATTGCGTGGCGAGTTGGAGTGAATACTTGATCAGGTCCTCCACAAGCTGCATCACTTTCTCTCGAGTTGTGAATGAAAGCTCAACATCAAACTGAGTGAACTCGGGCTGTCTCTCAGGTTTGGACTTTTCATCTCGGTAACATCGGGCCACTTGATAGTATCTAAATTATAAACAGCTTTGTTAATTATCTAATTTCGTAAAAACAACTTGATATGTCTCACCTATCCATTCCTCCAATCATGAGCAGCTGTTTCAGAATTTGTGGAGACTGAGCTAAGGAGTAGAACAAGCCTTTGTGATGCGTAGCAACTGGAAACTCTCGAGCACCCTTCAGTAGATTAAAATCAATAATTACAATAACCGCTCTTAACTATGCAAAAAAAACAGCAACAACAAATATAAGTTGTTCTTAAAACTCGTACTCACTCCAGGAGTTCTACGAAGCAGAGTGGGGGTCTCAACATCAATAAAATGGTTTGAGTCCATAAAATGCCTCATTCTTTTCAACAGCTTTGCCCTAAACCGAAGCCTCTTTTGCATGATTTCCGTACGGATATCAAGATATCGGTACTTCATTCGGGTGTCTTCCTCGGCCTAAATAGTTAGTCAATTAATAATTATAAAGCACAATGGCAAATGAACAATATTTGCAGTATTTTAATTATTGACCTTATGAAAGTCCTTGTATGAAGGAAGACGGAGATCCGTTGCCTGACTCAGCACATCAAGTTCTAACACTTGGATCTCAATTGACCCAGACTTGCTTTCTGATTTTCGTTGGCTTGGAGGACGAAGGGTGACCGTTCCAGTGATTTTTAAAACGGACTCAAGGGATGTCCTCTTTGCTAGTTCAATAAGATCCACCTTCTATTTGTAAAGGCAAAACTAGAGATTACTTATTTGAGGCAAAGCCTATTTATATGTACGTATTCTAATTATGCGTTAGAAGCTTACTCACATCTTCCGAAATAAAGGCTTGGACCACACCGTAGGCATCACGTATAACGAGGAACTTGCCACCTAATCTGTTGTAAGTCAACCATCCCATCAACGTTACTCTTTGGCCAGCATTAGCCTCTCCCAAGTCAGCACAGGTGTGTGTACGGATTGTGTAGTTACTGGACGGCACTGCGTCCACCACTATCACAAAATAAATCATTCATATTAACAAAGTTTAATATTAATATATTGTAATTTCAATCTAACCAAATCATTTTATCTAATTAAGGTAAAGCTATTGATAGATATCGACGAGTTATATCGTAATAGATTGAGCACGAGCCTTGGCTCTCAATGAAATCCTTCCAAATGTTGAATGTGAATCACCTTGTTCCCCTTGGGCGAGGAAGTCGTCAATATATGTTAGGTGTGGGTCTGGGGTCAGAGGCGACTTGTGATGCTTGACTTGGCTGGAGAAGAGAGCCGACAGTCTGTGGTCGCCTCGACTGTGACCAATGGCGCAACGGCGACCTACAGGTTGACATCCTCGGCCGTTCCATCTCTCGAGCCCCGAAACCAGGCATTGGAACCCACGTCGGCCCAACTGTCTCCCAATCATTCCAATTCCACCCCTTGTCACCTACTATAAACTCAAGCTTGTAATCTATGTTGTACACGTCCGACGTCGAAGATGGTCAATTTAGATATTTTTTAACAGTCAGCAGTTTAGTTTACGGTGTAGTTTGGCTCTGTGAAGAACTACGTTCGCGGCGAACAAATATGAAATGAGAGAATCACGCTGCCTATTCTCTATGATTTGAACGTGGTGGGCATGAATATCAAAGAATAATCATGACTCTTGACGTGAACTTGGGCTGGGCCTTCTAATCAACATTAAATTTTACTATCTAAATAAAATTGTAAATAATAATTAAAATCAAAACCTCCACCATATGGCACAGATTAGTTCCGAAAGTGCCAATTTTGGTCTTATTTTACTTGAAAATAAACATACAATATGTGTAACTGAGAAACCGTTTATGTAAACTCTTTTCGGAATAATTTCCACCTAAATGTTCAAACTAAAGTAAGCTGATATACATTCTTTTTATTAGAGTAATGCATATATTCAGATCGAGCAGTTGCTCGTTTCTTGTTTGCAACCAACATTAAACATTTAACAAGGGCTTAGGTGTCTAACTTCTACTCCAAAAGACTATCTCAAAATACAATCATTTTAAACAAATATATAAATTGTACCTCTACAAAAAATCACGAGACTTTCGTTATATCTATTGTACGCACAGTTATACCTATATGTACTTTATATTTAAATGCTACGCTGACGCTCAGACACTCAGACATAAGAACGAAAACTAAAAGTTTAAGTCAATTTTATACACGCTTTGCTTGACATTTCAAATCATCATAGTAACTCGTACAATGGAACAAAGCACGTTTACTTTGTTGTTTCTGCTCAAAGATCCCGATTCAGGACAAATATCTAACACTACATAGATTATTATGAATTGTATTTCTTAAAAATTAATCAATTGCACTATTATTGTTCCTCATAAACAGTGATGGGATATTTATTTACGTAAAACTGCCAATATATTTATTTAATATTTACGATAAAAAGGGCGAAATATTGACGTAAATATTTACTATTTTGAAAAATATTTACGTAAATTAATTTTTTTTATACATTTTCTCCTCTATTTTAGACCAAAAAGGTCTTATGGGATGCCCATGTCTGTCCGTCACGTAATAAATACACCCACCTAGGACTTAAACGTGTGTTAATTTATTAAAACAATAATGACAGTAGCTTAAACTAAATGAAGCTTAGATTTCTACTTGACAGTAGAAATATGTACCAAGTTCGGAAATCAAATACTAGCGTGGAAACTTGCTATCAACCTTAACTTTTGGCATATTCTAAATATTCTGCTTTCAAGCCTGACCATAGCGTACTACTATGTCAAGTCTTTAGAACAATAGTAGTTGGCTATGGCCTGACAAATCTTGAACATGCCTCACATTCTTTGAGATTGTGAAATGACATGCTAAATGCTAATACGAAAAGCGCAATTTTCATTTTCTCTATCCGGTTAAATGTGTTTTCTACCTACTTTCTTTCCAATTTGCTAGTTACTACTATATGTAGCTGTATTTTGTATTACTCGAATCTGAAACTCGCCACTCTACTATTATATTGAGTAAAATACTCAACATTTGTTGTTAAAAAATATATTTTCCAATCAAAACCTCAAAATATTGAAGTAAATATTTAATATTTACGTATTTGGCTAACATTTAAAATATTTAAGAATATTGACGTATCATTGGGGTCACAGTGACCTGATCGGTGGACATCCGAAAGGTCAAGCTTCTAGGAGTTGAGCTGAAAAAGTCGTTTATAAATAAATATCCTATCCCTGAATTGTTATTGTTGGAAACTTTGCAGTGAAAACGGCACTGAGTTCAACATTATATATTTCCAGTCAACACGCGTACGTGTACGTAACAGGTAACGTCACATAAAGGGTTGGGGTAATTGCCCTTAGACTATTGTAAAAATACTCTTAGCTAATACTGCTCGATATTGGTTTCTTAAAAAGGCGATTTGCGGTTTTTACTTGCTTGCGTTCAGGAATTCCATCTTCCATTATGATTTATTATGACCTACTTCTTAAGTAATTATTAAGCAAATCAAATCTTTGAACTCGAAGCCCATACGTTAAAGCCCGACGCATTGAGCTGTATGCTGCATTAAGTACCGTACCAAAAACAAGCAGCGTGTTGCGTTGCGTGAGAACTTGAGGCTTGCGCTTCCAGTTTCTAGACTAACTTTGCTTACAATAGGCAAGATCCACGTAGAGGCAAATTGGAGTACGTCACCAGTCACCAGAAGAAGAGGTGTGATCCAATTATTGTCCAGTACCCGGGAATCGGAAGCGGGATAATTTTAAAACTTCCAAAATCACACTTGCTGCTGCTGTCAGTCTACCATACATTCATACGGCATAGAGGCGCACATGTTACATAATATGTGACGTGACACATAGTTGGTTGCGAGTAATTTACAACCTCACCGTCTGTACGCGTACTTGACAGTCAACAGTCCCATCGGTAACAGCTGGTCTGTTTATCGTGGATTCGCTCCTTACTGTGACACCGAGACTAATTTACGCAAGAAACTAACGTAAAAACTCTATTATAGCTTTCTTCGAGTTTAGTTGCTTGGTCCGTCTTTGATTTTACGATATTACGTTGTACCTACTTCCGTTCCGTCTCCGTCCGTCCACAGTCCACATTCATCAGTCCTCGTACTTTTGATCTCAAGTTGAAGCTCGTCACTCGTCAATGTGCCATCTTAAATTCAGTGTCCTGTCCGTCCAGATTCAGTATAAGTACCTACAACTTACAACTTACAACTTACGCATTTCATCGTTACAACAACAGTACAATACATTCAGGTGTAAGGGTTAGCCAATACTTAAGACAAATATTTGTTATTTAAACCGGAATTAGAGACTTGCCTTCTTTGGATATAAAATATTTCCATGAAACTCTGCATGCGTATATGCTGGCATACACAATCCCGGTCCCAGGATGCTCGCGATTGCGTTAGTATAAATACAAATCGCTAAGACCAACCTGCATGGTTGGAGGTTGGATTAGTACTCAAGTGTGTGGGACAATGGAAAATTGTCTAATAAGCCTTTTCAATATTTACATTCTACAGGAAGCTGTTGATGTATGACAAATATGACCAAATGATGACCCAAACAAAGTTTGATGCACTCGTCGAGATAAGCAACTTTGGTTTTAGAAAGTTTTCTCCAGAGCGCCACGTTGCAGATCAGGTAACACTTGCGACCTTGCGCTTAAACTGTTGAGACCAGAAACTGGAACTCTGGAGAAACTTGTTGGAACCATAAATGTTTATCGCGACGAGTTGGAACGAACTTTAGCTGGGGCAATAATAATAATAATAAAGGTGAAAGGTCACACCTCCAAAGTTTCTATTATGTATTAGGGGATATGGACAATGGCTTGAACAATTTTCCATTTCCCATTTCCCACCCACTTGAGTAACTCCAACCCCCTTGCAATACTGTTTTAATTTGGCCGTTCTTGGCCTCAAATGCCTAGGTAGGTAGGTTAGGTTAAGTTTGCAGATTCAGTATGCAGTGGAGGCATTATTAGAATATTAGTAATGTCTGTCCAATCTAGGTGTCACCAGACAAGCAGTTTGAGTTTAGGTATTGTACTACTACGAGATGCGAGATGTCGGAATACCAATAATTGAATTTTATAGTTTAACTTGCAAATTAACTACAGCTGTGCGTAAGCACCACTTTGGAATTTTTAATTGAAATGCGTCAATACTGCGAGTTTAATTCTTATTTTCTACATTAAAACATTCCAGATTTCTAGAGTGCGTCATAGTGTAAATTACTTCTAGTGACGGAGGTAGCAGAAGAATGCAATATGCAACCACAAATAAATAAACCTGTAGATAAAGTGCACAGGACATCCATACCAAAAATCTATTATGGTAAACTATGTAAAGTAAACACGCACTAAATTTTAAAATGTTAGCTGATTATATTTTGCGATTATTCATACAATTTTATATGTGTTTGTATTTTGTATAATATTGGAGTAAGTAATTGAAATCCTGTGTAAACATGCATATATTATTTGGAATTTATTTTACCTTCTGGATAAGTACAAGTACCTTTTCGAAACTGGATAAAACGTACCCTGACCCTGACTAGCCTTAGATTTTTACCAAATAGATTTGGCACAATGCTCGGTACCATAGCTGAAATATTAAAGAAATATTTAAAGCAATATGCATTTTCGTATGAAGCATCTAGCTCTAGCATCACATGGATATTAGGCAGCATGGCTATGTCCGCAAAGTGATCCCAGGCCTACTTTTATAGTTTGTTTTCTGTTTTGTATTTTTTAGTTTTTAAGTTTTTTAATTTAAGTGTTTTACGGAATTTCTTGATTTGACCAGCTAACTAGTATCTAGAATGTATATATGCTATATAAAAATAGTTCTCGGGCCCCTTGCTTAAATTGTTTTGATTCAAGACAAGCGACTTGAATTATTTTTCATCTCAACCTGATGAAATAATATTACAATCTACGTTTACCCCGTTGGACGTTGAACGAATGAAAATTAGAAATGGTATGTACGTCTTTGTTTGCAGGTTCTCTGGTAACAGTTTGATTATACAGCGATGAATTCCCACGCCTCCACAGTTGGGTCAGTTACTGCATATGCTACTCCCAATTCGTCGACAATCACCGTTGATATATCCAATGAAGTCCAGCACGCTGTGCACTGTATGCTGTATGCGCCCACGGAGAAGGAAATTCGTATCGAGTCGAAGGCGGAAGACATGACTCAACTGCGTGCCATTGTGTTGGTAAGCTTGATATGAAAAGCAGTTTGTTTGATATTCCATGTTTTCTTCATTATAAACTTTGTTTTTCTTGATATTTGAAATATTAAACAGACTCCGATTGATCTTAAGTTGTCGTTTGTGCTTACTTCTTACTTTGAGCCATCGTTGTAACTTGTCGCTGCGCTCAGCGCTGTATGAGGCTAACAGGAAGGGTTCTTGAAAAAGTCGGATGTTTTGATTAATTTTTAGTACAGCTCGTACTGTTAGGTATAATTGTGCTGTACATCCTGATATGCACCGCCCATGCTTTTTTAAGAAAAATGAACTTGAATGCTTAACGATGCAATGTACAGAATGAACGCTGTTGTGCATTTTTTTATTTGCCGATTGATTTTCTTAAAGAGTTGGCTACAATGAACGAGCCACATTGCAAAACTATTACTTAGTTTCACATGGGACGGTTTCTTAGTTTCGCTTCATTTGGCCCTGTATCTCTATAAATCATTTGTGTTATGAATTTATAGATGCACCTACGCTTCGATGGAATGATTGGCTTTGCCGGAGGTATGGTGGATAATCCGGTGACTGGACTGGGAGAAGAGGAGTTTCATCAGGAGTTAGTCGAAGCGCTGCGCAGGGAGTTGTTGGAAGAAATTGGAATGAGCGAAGCGCTCCGGGCCCGCCTTACTCCTCAGAATTATTTGTTTGAAAGTGAAATCGTTCGAGCTAACGGAGCAAAACTAGTTTTGCATTTCTTTGGCCTCAAGGTACTAAACTATGCTTAGTACGCACATACTTTCTATTTTGGTTGGGCGTAACTGCATGTCGTGTCAATTCAAAGGCCTTAGTCTCTGATAAAGCAATAATAAAATCATGAAGTAATGACGTGAAACTCTATTTTATTTTGCAGTTGTCACTCTCGGAAATTACGGAGCTCGAAGTTGCGGCTCACCGCTGTGAGGATTACGGGTAATTCATAATTAAGAAGCGTCATGCAGCATTTTGAATTGATAACTAATTTTTTCAATGATTAACCTCTTCCCATGCATAGGTTGGAAGTATTGGGTAACATCCGGGTTCCACTCTACACTATGCATGATGGATACCGTGGCTTCCCGGCATTCTTGAGAAATTCCTTTGCTGGGACAGCTCGTCAGCAACTCTTAACCGGATTGGAGCGGCTTGGCATTATGCTAAAAAGTGAAATTGACGAAGCGGTAGATTCCAGCAATCAAAGTCAAAGTTTGAAAGCTTCTTAAGTTGAATTAAAAATTTTATTCATTCAAAACCAAGCAGAACAATGGGCTGAAAATCTACAGAAGTTAAATTGAATGTACATAAAAATTTACAATCAAGAAAATAAAAGTCGGTTATAAACTGGGCAACATGTTCTAAACACTCTTTGTTCTTCTTATTGAAAGTAGTTAAGATACGTAATTTTGAGAGAGGCTCAGGCATTCAATTTCACGATGGGCCAATTAGCGAGGTCAATGAAAGTCTTATAAAAGCAGCTGCTCGAGAACTTCTTGGCCAGTCACTCGACGCTTCTCGTTCATTCTCTCCTTGGTTTGTGCGAATCAAGTATTTCCAACAGGTCAAGTTAGTACTGGTGAATCCTTCAGAATGGCCAACTCTTTAGTTGCCACTGTCTCCATTTTTCTCTTGACAATACTTCAGCTCAACGCTGTTCGAGGTAATCCTTGCTAAACACACTTAATCCCAGCTTAATCACGCCCTTCCTAATATTCGCTTTCGATTTCAGCTGGTTTGCTGGGCAATGTGCTTGGAGGTGGTGGTGGAGGCGGTGGTGGAGGTAGTGGAGGAGGGGGTAATGGTGCCGGAGGTAATGCTGATTTTCAAAATGGAGGAGGCTACGGTGGAGGCGGAGGTAAGTATTTTTACATTGATAAAATTCTCAATCGGAGGTAGTTTCTCAAATTTCGTTTACTATTTTTCATCAGGAGCTCCGTTGGTAGGCCAGGTTAATGCGCTGAGCAGTGGGAATCCGGGCGGGAACCAGGGTCCACCAGGGTCACTTGTATCCGGAGTTAATATTGGAAACAGTGTTGGTGGTGGTGTAGGCGGAGTCCTTGGAGCTGGTGGTGTTGTTGATGGAGTCGTAGGTGGTCAAGGCGGAGGCTTGGTCGGGGATGTCAATATCTTGAACAGTGGAGGTCCAGTCAATGGTAATTCCACTTAACACAGACTAAACATTTAATGCTACAGCGTCTTCACAGTGTCATTGTATTCAGGTGGTGGTCCAGCCGGTTCACTGGTCGGCGGTGTTTCAGGTGAGTTGAATTAAATCTAAAACTAGTCGCCGATTATGAAACCTTGTAATAATTTATGTTTTCCTTATTACAGCTTTGAATAGTTATGGCGGACCTGGCGGTCCTGGTGGCTCTGGCGGTTCCGGTGGCTCTGGCGGCTATGGTGGCGGATCTGGAGGTGCCGGTAACGGACCTAACAGTTACGGTGGCGGTAACGGACCTAACAGTTACGGGGGCGGTAGCGGACCTAACAGTTACGGTGGCGGTAACGGACCTAACAGTTACGGGGGCGGTAGCGGACCTAACAGTTACGGTGGCGGTAGTGGACCTAGCAGTTACGGTGGCGGTAGCGGACCTAGCAGTTACGGTGGCCGACCTGGTGGTCATGCTGGTGGGGCCAACAATCAAGGTAAAAAATATGAGGCGCATTGAGTTTCTATAACGCTCGACTAAACTACATTTTGTGCTTCCTATTTTTTTAGCCGGTGGTTTGGTGGGATCGGTTTCAGGTACATAGAATTACCTATAAAAATACTTTGTTTAGAAAGATTTCCCAAATTGTTGTGTGAGAGACTGAGCTATTGATTCTTGGCAGTGTTGAATGGCGGTGGAGGGGGAGGGCTTGTTGGAGGACTTGTTGGAAGTGGCGGAGCTCTGGGTGTTGTCGGAGGTCCTGGTGGAATTGTTGGTAAGGTTCATGTTGGTTGCCATACAAATATCTATCAACAATGTAGCCCAATATTTAAGTACTATTTAATTGTACCAATTTTACAGGTGGTGGTGCTCCGCTCGTTGGTGGTGTTTCTGGTGAATATCCCGGTCTATTGTAATCTATGTATTCGTTTTTTGTAGTTTTATTGATTCCTATTTTCTCTCTTTCAGTCTTGAATAACAATGGTGGACCAGGTTTGCTTGGCGGTTCGGGTACTCTTGGCCTTGGAGGACCCGGTGGACCATTGGGTGCAGTTGGTAAATGGAGCTCTTGCTTATGTACTTTTCTCTTACATTAATGCTAATCGAGTAAATGAATTTATTTTCAGCTGGTGATGGTGGGCTAGTTGGTAACATAAATGGTAAATATAATAGAATAGAGTTTTTCACAGTATTATTTGATGGGCAAATTGCTTCATGGAAAACCGATCATTCGCGAGAGCATGTCGAATACTGTATCTCACTTTACCTCTATGTCATTTTCAGTACTGAATAACGCAGGCGGACCAGGATTACTCGGTGGATCCGGAGCACTTGGATTGGGTGGCCCGGGTCTATTAGGCAACGGTCAAGGTAAATGTTCAGAAATATATGGTTTCAATACATAGTTCGTGCAAAACAGCCAATTACGTGTCCATTGTCTCAGGTGTGTTGGGACTAGGAGGAGCTGGAGGGTACCCGGGAGGTGCACCTGGTCTCTTGGGAGGCCATGGTCTTCTGGGAGTCAACGGAAACGGAGTGCTGGGAAATGGACAAGGTAAGTACTTCATGCTTCATGTTGCTGGTTGAATACTGGACTGAATAGGGCTTTTGTAATTGTCAAGGTCTTTTGGGACTTGGTGGTGGATACGGGAATGGCTACGGTGGTGGCTACGGCGGCGGTTATGGTGGCGGATATGGTGGTGGATACGGGAGCGGATATGGTGGCGGATACGGTGGTGGATACGGAAACGGCTACGGTAGTGGATACGGAGGTGCAGGGCATGGGCCAAGCTACGGGAGCGGCTACGGTAGTGGATACGGAGGTGCAGGGCATGGGCCAAGCTACGGGAGCGGCTACGGTAGTGGATACGGAGGTG